>ML106661.1:40991-60811 GCA_003697995.1 Taxidea taxus jeffersonii | reverse complement strand
CCATCTTGACTCCTCCCCCCCAGTAAGGCATTTTAATAGTTCAGGTGGGAGATGTTGATGGTGTGGACTAGGATAGGAGCACTGCAGGTGAGGAAAGGCCAGTCTGGCCAGCAGATAGCAGGGCTGGTGATCACTTGGATGTGAGGCTTGTGAGACATATTCAAGTTTCTAAGTGGGATAACCAGAGGGGGTAGGGCCTTTAAGTAGACATAGTGGTGTCTAGAGAGGACCAGGCTTTTGGATGGCAGTGAGGATGACCAGAGCCAAGTGGCTGTAGGAGCAAAGACAATTAATAGAGGAAAGAAAATTTATCGTGGTGGTAGGAGGCCGGCAAGTTGGAACAGGGCAAAATTTGGCAGATTCATTCCTTTTAGTTCTTGTGATTGAATATTTACAGGGGCCATACTGCTTTTTTTTTTTAAAAACTCCTGTAAAAGGCTTTGTTGTTTCCATCTGGTTCATGGCTTGGGAGAGGTCTCCAGGGTGGTTAACCTGCCTAGTGGCTGCAGCGATAAGCCCTGGGACCAGAGGGATGCCAGAGAAGCCCCTCAAAGACTGCAGGGCTTCAGAGGCTCCTGGTTGTGCTTGCAGGTGATTCTCTTGAAGAACTACCTGCCCATCCCAGGCTGAAGACCAGCCAGTGTGCAAAGGTGAGACAGGTAGCCATCATCTTTTTGATGAGTTTCACCTCCTCCCCGAGGACATGGTGAGGAAGTCACAGAGATGGGGCTGTGTGTAGGAAGAATCCAGGGCACATAGATCCATAAGGGCCTGGTTCTCAGGTTCTTCTCCAGAACCAGGGTGGACTCCATGGATCCAGGGCTTTACTCTGTTCATCCTGGGATGCATCTGTACATCCTGGGAGAGGGTGCAGCCACTGCATTAGTTGGCATCTTCAAGAGAGGCTCAATGCTGTTGCAGTTCTCCTAAGCCAGCTCATAGAAGAAGTGGCCCAGCGTTTTAGCACCACATTGTCACAGTAGAAATAGAAATCCGGAGAGTGGAAGGTATAAGAGACCCACAGATGTGGCTGATGGCAGCCTCCACCTCAGTGGAATAATTCTGATGAATCTGGGAGCTCATGGTTGATTGGTAATAAGGAGCTAAACTCATACTAGGGAGTTGGCTGTTCCTGAAGGCAGGGGGTGGCTGAGAAGATGGTTCTGAAGGTTGTGCCTGTAAAAAGGTTTGAAGGATGGTTGCACACTGGTGGAAGGAGAGTTCCTGGATTTGTTTTGTCCAAACACTGTTGAAGCAAGAGATCAGTGGGTGCATTGACTGCAGAAGTCATATTGTTTTAGGAGGACCCAATACACAATCTTAAAATGTCTTCTGGAAAATTGTGCAGACCAAAAATTCTGATTGTTGGTTTGGTTTTACTAAAGGGAAACAGATGTGTTATCATATTTCAGCCTCTTCATCTTAATAACCAAATATTCTTTTTCTTCCTTGCACATGGTACCTTAGTCTGCACCATATGCTTCTTCTGATGGCAGAATGATTCTTTGGGAACAGTATAATATGACCTTGATTTGTAGTAAGATTCATTTTGTTCTTCAGTAAATACATATGGAATTGTATATTTCAATAAGATTAACATTTTGCAAAAAGAAGATTCTAGAGAAATGTGTTTTGGCCTGAGTTAATTATGGGACATAAAAAGGGAAAGCAATCAACCCACCATGTAACATTGAATTAACCAAATGGCATGCATGCATTTGTAACCTAACAAGTTACTTTATATACCTGTCCTAGGATGACAGTCCACAATTATCTTGTTTAGAATTCACAACTTGACCACATCTACTAAAACACGTTAGGTTTAGAAACTCCATACTGGAAGAGAATAGACTAGATTCTCCCAGCAAGCAAGAACACTTTGGAATTCTGAACTGGCCTCCCTTTATCCCCAGGGGCTACAGTTGTCTGCAGTGTGGGTAGACTTGGATGCCCCAACTTCTATAGAGAGACATTCCTTTTGTTCTTCTCTATAGTCTGTTGCAGTGGTTTCCAAACTTCAGTGAGCATAAGAATTACTCTATGAGGCTATGCAGATAAAGCCATGGATCTCATGCTTGACTCTCAATGTAAGACAATTTTCAGGCTACTTTAGACTTTAATTTTTGCCTTTGGCTCTGATTTTAGAACTTAAACTCCATTGGGTTCTCAGAATCTAGCGCAATCTGGGGCTATGATTCCAAGTCTGATTTTTGGGAGACATTTCCGCACCCACCTCTGAATAGAAGAGGAGCTGAAGTTAGAGACATCAAGGGAATACATCATTGTGAAATTGATGAAATAACTAGAAGAGAGTAAGTACCTTGTGGTCATGTGTGTGGCAGAGGAGTCCTGGCATAGGAACACAGCAGATATTGTCATGTGCTGGTGTAACAACAGAGGTGGACCTAGGATATATGCAATGAGATTCCTTTCCACAGGAAGGACCAAGGTTGTCACCTAGTGCTGTATAAGCCTATCATAGTTTCAGTACAGAGAAGTTCTGGGAGCACCTCCCAGCTTGTGGGGTATATAACAATACTACAGCCTTAGCACTGACTTTGATAGTCATATGGGCACCTGCTGTGTTAAAACAGATTTATTAATTTGAAGTTTTGTAGCTTTTTATCATTGATTGCATTTATTTTAAATGTTACTGTAATTTTATAGTGGCAGGGGTATTCTAATTAGAGGGAACTTATTCCTGGTTTTGGATGGGTTCATATTGAAGAAATATTACAATTTAAGCGAGTTACTCAGACTGGGGATGTGATGCATTTGGTGTTGCATAGAGATCACTCCAGGAGTTTATGTACTCTGGTCCACTCTCACTCACTGCACATGTGGGGTCAGAAGGGGAGGAGGTGGAAAATGTGGGAAATGTTTTCCCATAGAAATGGTCCATCTCTTGTTCAGTTTAGTGGAATACTGCTGTTTACTATTCCTAAGAACAATGAGGCAGCATGTTACATCCTTCATAGCTGCTGTGTGAAAATTATGTAAGGTAATTATGAGTAATATGTAAAGAAGTCCTTATTAATTCTGTAGTTTCTAAAGTGCAAAGTTATAGAAATATCAGACACTGAAACCTCTGCATGCCCCTAACACAACCCATATGAAATACGGCGTAAAATCCATTTAGAAAAAAACCACATGTAAGTGAATTTAGCTAAAAAACCTCTTAGAAAAACAGGACCAAGACGAGCTAGGTAAAAAGAGGAAACAAACAGAAGCCTGGAAAGGCTGTTGTCAATGCAAACCTTGACTTTCAAGCTGTCATCTCCTTGCTCGGTGTAAAGTATGCAGAGGGGCCTTCAACTTTCTATGGTCCATTGACACGCTGTGGGGATTGATGCGGTCACACTGACCACCTGCTCATCTTCGAACTCCAACATCTTGTGCGTGCTCAGTGAGCGTTTGAGGAATGAAGGGAGTATGTGCTTCCAGACCAATTTCTATTCAAGCATCACTTAACATGTGACTCAGACTGTTGGCAGCTGCTGTAAATGAAGTGCTTCTTCTAGACACATGGGTTGTAAAGCTTGCATGTTGATTTTGAGAGAGACTGTGCAAGTGCATGCTGCTTTCCTGGGCTGCTGCCTTGCTTCTGTGTACCTGATTCATCATGACTGTGCTCATCCCAGCTTGGCCCGGCTGTGTATGCTGCAGGAAATCTGCCTGCAAGCCCACCCTTGGCCCTTGAGCCTGTTCTGATCAGTGCACTAACCAACCCATTTTCACAGGTGAATGGGGGCCTGGAATGACTTCCGTTTTCTTCTGCCCTGAATCTAGTGAGCCTCAGGTATCCTCCCTACCCCAGGTATCCAGGAAAATTGCAGCCTTACTTTACTTTTCTGAAAGCTTGGGTGAGTAGTCCATTGATGAGTCTTCTTCCTCAGAATGAGTCTGCACACCAGTTTTCCACTAGGATTGGAGCCCCATCCTGCCCCTGGCTAGGCAAGTCTTGCATCTTTCCTTCTCTGCAGACTCTGAGCCCCTGGCAGTGGCACAGGTTGGATTCCTGGAGGAGTGTATGGTCAAAAGCCTTGGCTCTCTATCTAAGGCTTGGTTTAGATCTATGTCTCAGCACCCAGCACTGCTCCTTCCCCTCTGCATAAATGAGTTCTCTTTTCAGCTTTATAGATTTTGCTCAAACAAAGTCTTAATTGCCTATCATTGAAATGAGAACTGTACTCCTGCTTACTAAAAATGTACATTCGGTTCTTTCCACAGTTTGGTGACTGTGGCCATTGCTGCTATGAACATTGGGGTACAGATGGCCCTTCTTTTCACTACATCTGTATCTTTGGGGTAAATACCCAGTAGTGCGATTGCAGGGTCTTAGGGAAGTTCTATTTTTAATTTCTTAAGGAATCTCCACACTGTTTTCCAAAATGGTTGCGCCAACTTGCATTCCCACCAACAGTGTAAGAGGGTTCCCCTCTCTCCACATCCTCTCCAACACGTGTTGTTTCCTGTCTTGCTAATTTTGGCCATTCTAACTGGTGTAAGGTGGTATCTCAATGTGGTTTTGATTTGAATTTCCCTGATGGCCCATGATGATGAACATTTTTTCATGTGTCTGATAGCCATTTGTATGTCTTCATTGGAGAAGGGTCTGTTCATGTCTTCTGCCCATTTTTGGACATGATTATGTGTTTTGTGTGTATTGAGTTTGAGAAGTTCTTTATAGATTCTGGATATCAGCCTTTTGTCTGTACTGTCATTTGCAAATATCTTCTCCCATTCCATAAGTTGCCTCTTTGTTTTGTTGACTGTTTCCTTTGCTTTACAGAAGCTTTTGATCTTGATGAAGTTCCAAAAGTTCCTTTTCGCTTTTGTTTCCTTTGCCTTTGGAGACATATCTTGAAAGAAGTTGCTGTGGCTGATATCGAAGAGGTTACTGCCTATGTTCTCCTCTAGGATTCTGACAGGATTCCTGTCTCACCTTGAGGTCTTTTATCCATTTCGAGTTTATCTTTGCGTAAGGTGTAAGAGAATGGTCGAGTTTCATTCTTCTACATATAGCTGTCCAATTTTCCCAGCACCATTTATTGAAGAGACTGTCTTTTTCCACTATATATTTTTTTTCCTGCTTTGTCGAAGATTATTTGACCATAGAGTTGAGGGTCCATATCTGGGCTTTCTATCTGTTCCACTGATCTATGTGTCTGTTTTTATGCCAGTACCATGCTGTCTTGGTGATCACAGCTTTGTAGTAAAGCTTGAAATCAGGCCAAACTGTGGAAAGAACAAAGATGCCCTTCAACGGATGAATGGATAAGGAAGATGTGGTCCATATACACTATGGAGTATTATGCTTCCATCAGAAAGGATGAATACCCAACTTTTGTATCAACATGGATGGGACTGGAAGAGATTATGCTGAGTGAAATAAGTCAAGCAGAGAGAGTCAATTATCATATGGTTTCACTTATTTGTGGAGCATAAGAAGTAACACGAAGGACATGGGGAGATGGAGAGGAGAAGGGAGTTGAGGGAAATTGGAAGGGGAGTTGAACCATGAGAGACTATGGACTTTGAAAAACATTCTGAGGGTTTTGAAGGGGCGGGGGGTGGGAGGTTGGGGGAGCCAGGTGGTGGGTTTTATGGAGGGCACGTATTGCATGGAGCACTGGGTGTGGTGCATAAACAATGAATTCTGTTATACTGAAAAGAAATGAAACAAATAAAAAATTTTTAAAAAATGTACATTTGGGGCACCTGGGTGGTTCATTTGGTAAGTGTCCAACTCTTGGTTTCAGCTCAGGTCATGACTTCAGCATTGTGGGACCCAGCCCCGAGTTGGGCTCCATGCTGGGCATGGAGTCTGCTTGGGATTCTTTGTCTTCCTCTCTCTCTGCCCCTTCCCCACTGTGCACACTCTCTTTCTTGAAAAAAAAAAGTATATTAGGAATGGTGTTCATATGGATTCAGAGGTGGAGTCTAAGTTTAGGGTTGGTACATCTTTGGGATCCCTCTAAACAATCTCACAACTGTTGTGATACTGGTTCTTGCATTTGGTATAACTGGAAAAGGGAAATCAGAGGCTTTGAGCTGGGTTATAGGTTTATCATACCTCACTGTGAAGGACTTTTATTAGTTTCTTTGTTGATTTTTTTAACCTACTTTGCAGGAATAGCAGCTATTGAGCTAACCAGTTCCCACTCATCCATTTGTCAGTCCAAGCAGGAGATACACCTACAAATCTGCACTGAGCAAATGGGGAGTGGCAATGTTGGCTTGTGGCTGGACTTTAGGAGAAGGGAAAGCCTAGGGTGCCCTGAACTATTGGACGTCCATTTGGTTTCTCAGGTTGACATGGACAGTAAAAGAAATATTAAGATGTAATAGAGATCAAGGGGGCAGTGAATTTTTATTCTTTCTGAGATTTCTCCCATTATTCTTTGGGAGAAACATCAGGCTCTTTCCCCAGTGAAAAATATCAGGCCACTAGACAGAGGACATGGGTAGTGGGAGCATCTACTTGCAGAGACTAATTATTTGAAGCTCACTCTGCAAACTACCACAGTACCAGCCTTTGTTCCTGCTCCTTTGCTTTTCCCTGCCCAACCTGTGATTTTTCACTGCTCTCTACCCTCTGTGCCAGAATTGTGTCCAGATGCATAGCAGGATGTATGTCTTTTCTTTGAAAGATTTATTTATTTATTTTAGAGAGAGAGAGAGTGAGAGAGAGCACACATGCAAGAGAGAGAGTGAGCAGAGGGTGGGGACAGAGGCCACAGGAGAGAGAGAATCTCGCTGATCCTGGAGCCTGATGCAGGACTCTATCTCAGGACCCTGAGATTGTGATCTGAGCCAAAACCAAGAGTTGCCTGTCTTTAAGCATCATCCCTTTCCACAAGCAAAGCTGTCTTCTTGTGGGCCCCTTGGTGGGATTTTAAGATGTCTCAGAGAATTGGATGCATAATGATGGTTTGTAATTTGAAAATGGATGACTTATTATAAATACCAAAGGCAATTCTAGCCAAAAAAATAGGTTTGGGGTTTGGTTGTTGGGGTAGAGGATTATAATAGCTTCCTTTCCAATTTTTATAGGAAGCCAAGTTTCAAAACCTGGGAATAGTGGTTTGAGCACAGGGAGAAGATAAGATGATGACACAGGGCGGATGAGACTTCAGGTTGTGGATACTTGGAACCATCACAGGCTGCACTGAAGTCGTGAACTTTCCCAGCATCTTCACTCATTAATGAAAACTTTGTGACATCTGTGATTGCATTTATCTTTTAAATTCCCTTTCTAACCATTGTTTCGGGTAGTCTGGTACTTCATTAGTAATGATTTTACTGACAGTTCCCTTAAACAGTCTCTGAATTCAGGTGGAGGAAGATGGATTTTTAACTAATCTTTTTTGGCATAAACATATATCATATAGGAGACTAACTATTCTTTCCATTTTTCATTTGTTTTCTTTGGTGTTATCTGACATTAGGTTGTCAGAACAAATTAAAGCGGTGAGTGAGCAATAATTGCTTTGTGATATAAAAAAGATGGGTAAAAATCGCTTTTTAACTAAGTAGATGCTCTATTTCCTACATCTCAAACATTTAAGGTAAGCGGCTGTGCATTTAGCAGACAGGCTTATGGTTGTATTTATAGACCTGGCCCGTCTTTTGAAAGTGGGGATTTGTACTGAATAATTTGGATTTGTGGACTTCATGGCTCAGCTTTCCTGGATCAGTGCCAACCTCCTCTTCCTTTGGCGTGAGCACACGTGGTCTTGCTGTTAATGCTAATCTTGTCTGCCCACTGTACCCTGTCTTCACACCAACCACTGGCATCCTACAGGGCAGCTGACCCCCTTTCCATATAACTGAACTGTTCAGAGAGGCTGGATTCTTTCTAAGAACACACTTCAAAACCCAATTTGAGAGCAGAGTGACAAACTCCTTAGGACCCTAGGTGCAAGATGCACGGAGGCATGCAGAACAAAACAACCTCCCCCCAAAAACCATGTACCACTCTCATTTTCTTAATTTTTTATTTCAGCCAATTCCTTGGTAGATTCCAGGTTTTTTTTTTTTTTATCTATGTTATTATTTTCAGTGTGGGAAAAGTGAAGCAGAGCAGTCCTTTTGTTTCCCCTCCCAATTAATACAAGCAATAATTAGAATTCTCGGTCCTTAGAGCTCTATGTGGTCTCATGAAGCCTGGAAGGTTGGTTGACAGGTGGGACCCAGGCATGTGAGTCTGGTTGTGGGGAGTATAACTTGTATAGGAAATTCGACAAGATAGAAAGTCGCCTCTTAAAAGAGAGGGAAACTCTCCCAGGTTTGGCCAAGAGAGATGCTCAGGTCATTAGTTGAGTAAGGTAGATTCTCTGGGCAAAAGTTTCATTGGGGGGCGCCTGGGTGGCTCAGTGGGTTAAGCCTCTGCCTTCGGCTCAGGTCATGATCTCAGGGTCCTGGGATTGAGCCCCACATGGGGCTCTCTGCTCAGCAGGGAGCCTGCTTCCGCTCTCTGCCTACTTGTGATCTCTCTCTCAAATAAATAAATAAAGAATCTTTAAAAAAAAAAAAGTTTCATTGGAAGATCACCCCTTACCTGCAGGTTATTGAAATGGGAAACTGTGGTTAGGCTCATTGGGTTTTCTCACTGTCCGCTCAGGGGAAGCCAACCCAGGATGAAAACTGATGGCTGACTGCGTCTGAGCTTTTATTCCATAGATTTATGTGACTAAACCTCAAATCTTCAAGAGCAAGGTGTTGGATTCCAGAAATGCTTTAAAACTGGCTATGTGGTATGTATATGTATATGTGCATGAGTGTTTCAGACCAATATCTTGGGGGGAGATATGACTCAATTATTGTTTTTATTAGCATACAACGTATTATTTGATTCAGGGATACAGGTCTTACACAATTCACAGCGCTCACCATTACACATGCCCTCCCCAGTGTCATAACCCAGCCACCCCCATCTCACACCCCTCCCCTCCAGCAACCCTCAGCCTGTTTCCCGAAATCAAGAATGAATCAATTATTAATTTAGGATTATTTGGCTACACAAGAATCAATACCAAGAGGCACTTGTAAATTTCTAGATTGATTAGGTAAACAAAGAAGCAAAACAGATTGAGTGTTTCCTCTGTGTTGTGTGGCCGGGTAGTGAAGTTACAAGATACAACCCAGGGCCCCAGGAATCTGTGGCCTCGGAGGAAATGGCCCAGAAAATAGTCAGGTTAGAGAGTCTGAATAGAGCTGGGACCACAATGGGGGAACAGAGAATGTGGGCAGTAACGTTCTGGAGGGGAAGTGGAGGATGGGGGAGGGGTGAAGTGTGTCTAGGACTAGTGGGACTGGAGCCAAGCCCTGGAAGTGCTGTGGACAAGAAATAAAAATATTGAACAGAGGGTCAGTGACGTTGACAAGGGAGGCCCTGGAAGGGTTTCTTGGACTGGGAGACTTCCTACTGCTCCAAATAACGAGGAAATGGCTTGTGGCATAATACTTCTCCTTTACAGAGACTATTTTATTTATTTATTTTTAAAAATTTTTATATAAACATATAATGTAACCCCACCCCCCTCTCCCAACACCCTCCCCCCACCCCCCTCAGTTTGTTTTATGACATTGAGAGTCTACAGAGACTATTTTATTTGAATGAATGAATATTTAATCCCAGGTCACTAGATAATTTTATTTAGACTTTGATCTTTTTCTTAAGGAATTATTTGGATGTTTGGAGATCTGTTTTCACCCTTTTACCTCAAGATAGTATGTGAACAGCTGACCTTAGAAACTCTGGATAGAGTTGAGAGTGTCCCACTGTTTTCTAACTGGCCCTGATGTGTCATATTATATTAATACAATGCCTGACGTTAAATGCCTGTGGATTCCTTGCGTAAATCTTATTAGGTGCTTCATTCTTCTAAAATGGTATGAAATTTACTTTATGGTTTTTTGTTTATAATTTTTGGCCTATAGTTGTGAGACTGGTCCATAGGTCTTTTGTCTCATTTCTGGGTTTTCCTCTCATCTCTGGGTTTGGTTTCAGGACAGTTTGGTTTTAGAACAGTTGTATAAATAAATGATGTTGGCCAGCTTTCTTTACTTTCTGTGTTCTTCAGTGATTTATATATATTATGAAAACAATCTATTCCTTATTTAAAAGATTTTATCACTTGGAGGTAAATTTTGGGTAACTTTTCTAATTTTTCCATAGTTTCAGTTTACTTAAAGGAGATGTTCTTGCTTTTGTTTTTATAATGAACATTTTCCTTTTTTAAATTATTTTTTATTAACATATAATATATTATTTGTTTCAGGGATACAGGTCTGTGAATCATTAGTCTTACACAATACACAGTGCTCACCACAACACATACCCTCCCCAATGTTCATTACTCAGGCACCCATCCCTCCCACCCCTCTACACTCCAGCAACCCTCAGTTTGTTTCCCGAGATTAAGAGTCTCTTATGGTTTGTCTTCCTCTCTGATTTCATCTTGTTTCATTTTTTCCTCCCTTCCCCGATGATCCACTGCCTTGTTTCTCAAATTCCACATGTCAGTGAGATCATATGATAGTTGTCTTTCTTTGATTGACTTATTTTGCTTAGCATAATGCCTTCTAATTCCAGCCACATTGTTGCAAATGGCAAAATTTCATTTTTGATGACCACATAATATTCCTGTGTATGTGTGTGTGTGTGTGTGTGTGTCTTATGTATGTGTGTGTGTGGATAATACGTATATCTTCTTTATCCATTCATCTGTTGGTGGACACCTGGGCACATTCCATAGTTTGGCTATTGTGGACATTGCTGCTATAAACATTCAGGTGCACATGCTCCTTTGGGTCACTACATTTGTATCTTTAGGGTAAATACCCAGTAGTGTGATTTCTGGGTCATAGGATAGCTCTCTTTTCAATATTTTGTGGAACCTCCATACTGTTTTCCAGAGTGGCTGCACCAGTTTGCATTCCCACCAGCAGTGCAAGAGGGTTCCTCTGCATCCTTGCCAACATCTGTTATTTCGTGACTTGTTAATTTTAGCCATTCTGACTGATGTGAGGTGGTATCTCATTGTGGTTTTGATTTGTGTTTCCCTGATGCCAAGTGATGTTGAACACTTTTTCATGTGTTTCTTGGCCATTTGGATGTGTTCTTTGCAGAAATGTCTGTTCATGTCTTCTGCCCATTTCTTGACTGGATTATTTGTGATGGATATTTTCTTAAAAGAATATGCCATTTCTAGAACATTTTCAGTTATTGGCACAGCTCTATATGGAATATTCTTTTATGTTAGAATCTTTGGATTTGTGGGCATTTCTACTTTTTCATTTGCATAGGTATATTTTTATTCTCTGATTTGATTTTCTGTATTTGAGTAATTAGAATTGTATATTTGTGTATAAGTTTTCCAAAGAAATAACATTATTTAAATAATATAATTTCTACCTTCTATAGATTTGTTTGATTTTTTCATTGAGGGCTTAGTTCATCTCTTATTCTTTTTTTAATATTAAGAAAATTTAAATGTGAACTTTCCTATGAGAACTATTTGATCCTACCACAAACATTTTGTTAGTTCTAAAATATTATTTTAAAAGTCCACTTGTTGGTTTGTTTGAATATTTTATTCAAGGATTAGTTAAGAGGATGCATATTCATTTCTATATAGTAATTTTTTGTTTAAATACTATTACTCATTTCTAATTATTTTTGCTTCATATTATGATGCTAGAGCATTCAGCAAGTATTTATGATTGTTATATATTCATTTTGGGTTCTATTTTTATTGATATAAAATTACAGTCTTTGTCCTGTTTAATATTCTACCTGGAACTCAACTTCATCAGAAATAAACTGTCATACTTTCCTATTTTTTAAAATCTATTTTTAAAATTTATGTAATCTTTGCACGTGCTTCTTTACTTTTTTTTGGTCATTTTATTTCAACATACTTCTTGAGAGTGTCTTTGATTTTAAAAATCCAATCTGATCACCTTTTAATGTTTTTATTTGTTTCTGCCATGATTCTTATGCTGTTTATTTAGGTAAGTTATTTTTTTCCTTTTGCCCATGTTTTCTGTTCTTTTTTTGAGTACTTATTTTTCACTTTTACACTTTCTTGGGATTTTGAATTGATGTACTCTCATTTTAATTTTACTAGTGGATGTCTAAGTGAAAAAATTTCAAAAATGTGTATATCTATAGATAATCAAAATTGAGAATGAAAAATATTTTTTAAACTCTCTATATCAATTAAGGCATTTAATGCATGTTTACTTCCCTTTCCCATTCTTGAGAATGAAAAAATATAACCTGTATTTTTACATTCAGATGATTGATATTAAATAATTATTTACTTTTATTATTCTCTATATTTTACATGTGTAAATTTTACATGTGTAGTTAGTAAGAGGTATTTTACATGTATAGTTAGTCTGGTCAATGTTTCCATAATCTTCATTCACATCATTCTTCATGAATTTCAGTGTTCACCACCAGTCCTTTTAGATCACAGCTTTATTTTTTTTTGAGTCCTCTCTTGATTATTGGTATATGTCTCTTCATAATCTTTTATTCACTTTAAATTCAGGCAAAACTATTGTTGCATTTTCTTTCAGTTTTCAGTGTCCTAGAAGGAACACCTGAAGCTGTTTTAAATTTTGTTTTGTTTTGTTTCTTTTTCTTTTGCCTCTTCCTCTCTGCCTGAATTCTTAAATGCCTTTTCCTTCATTCATTTGATTTATGAGTTGTCAGAAAGTATCTTGATGTGGCTTCTCTCATGAATTTTGTTTGGAACATGGTGAATGAACCCTTTCCATTCACATACTCAGGTGTTTTTTTGTTTGTTTGCCTGTTTGTTTTTATTTTTGAATTCTAACATTTTAATAAATTATTTTATTATTATTTTAAAAAGATTTTATTTATTTATTTGATAGAGAGAGAGGGAGAGAGAGCAAGCAAGCACAGGCAGAGGCAGAGGCAGAGGGAGAAGCAGGCTCCCTGCCGAGCAAGGAGCCTGATGTGGGACTTGATCCCAGGATGCTGGGATCATGACCTGAGCTGAAGGCGGCTGCTTAACCAACTGAGCCACCCAGGCATCCCTCATAAATTATTTTAAATCAAAACTTTCTTTTCAACTTTTCTGGTGTTTTCCTCAAGAATTCATATATGTTAGGGAGCCTGCATGGCTCAAATGGTTTAGCATCCAACTCTTGATTTGGCTCAGGTTGTAAGATCTCAGGGTCATAAGATGGAATCCCACATGGGACTCACACTAGCACTTGGTGGGGAGTCTTCTTGGAATTCTCTCCCTCCCTCTGCCCCTCCTCTCTCAACTAACTAACTAACTAACTAAATAAATAAATCTTAAAAAAAGAGAAAGAATTCATGGTATGGAAGTTGGCAGTATTGGTTCTGGATATCTGCCATTTTTTTACATTTCATTTTATCTTCTTACCTCTTCTCATTTATTCTGAACATCCAACTTTTCCTCCGAACCATGAGTTCAGTTCTCTACATGATCAAGTTTGCTTTTTGCTAGACATGAAGTAGGTATTTAATTTAAGAGGGCAAATGTGTTTTCTTGCCATTCTTCATGGTCTCACCAGCAATCCTTTAGATTTTATTCTCCTAATTTGCATTCTACCTTGTGTTTTTTTCCTCCTAGGTCTTTGCTAAGTGGAGTCCTCTCTTTGTTATCTGCTTTCCTGACCTTCTGAATGGATAGAATATGGGAAAAAAGTATGACCCCTGCATCTCCTCCTAATGAAGCTCTTGACACCTTGCACTTGGAAATGCAACTCCCTGTGTGCAATGCACCCTCATGGTTTACCCCCTTTCTCCTTTCTTCAAGTCAGTACTTAGTTTCCTTCTTCAGATGAAAGTATAAAGTGAGGTTCTGAAGAGATTATAACTATCAAAACCCTGCAATACCCAGCATGGGGATGGCTGAGCCATTTTCTGTTGCACATAGACCTTGATTTCTGAGTACCAGGTCTGAGCTCCAACAGGGCTGCCGTTGGCTTTATTTTGTAATTAGTGACATCTCCTTTCATATTCTGGGAATAGTTTGTCTGCCAATAATAGTTTCATTCTTCTTGTAGGGTTTTCCCTCTTTCTGTGTCTTCTTCCCTCTATCTTTTTTCTCCTATATAGAAACTGGGGATAGACTGTATTTTAAGCCAGAGATCAATATCAATAGGGTTTTTATTTAAAAGGGTATTTTTACCACTCTAGCCATCATTCTCTGGTGATGGATCCCATTTAGTCAGAGTTCTCTTTTAAAATGTCTATAAATGCCATAAGACACACAGTGGCAAAGATAAATGACATGTCTGGAAAGAACCGGGGTAGATAGTTTCAGTGTTCTCCCTGAGTCTATGCAGAAAACATGTTATGGTGTGGATCATGACTTGTCTTGGTGGAAATAAATCTGGATTGGGAATCAGAAATCCAGGAGAATGCTACTGGACTATGAGCCTATAGATTTCTGTTTCTTGACCTGTAAAAGGAAGAGACAGAGTAAAAAGATTTCTACAGTCCTGTTGGTTCACATTCTACATATTTTGTAATTATCAAAATGAACATTGAGAGCCATTTCATCTTGCTGTTGCAGAGCAAAGCATAGGGCAAGAAGACGATGCTGCTTTCTGATAGGAATGTGGGAAGGTATACTTGTGGATAGGCAAGATGTGACCTTGCCTTTTGGTGCCAGATCTTAATATATATCTTTATTCCTTGAATTGTTCCATTGGGTGAACAAGGGGAGGAGTTGCATGCCAAAGGAGATTTTTCTTTAAGGAAATTAGGGCTGACCAAACAAGGGATTGGTTGCTATTATCAGACACTAATGGCCCCTGATAAGGTGTAATCAGATAGCCCAAACTGCAGGGTTTAGAGCTAAGTTACCAGGCTCTCTTTATGTAGGAGATACAGTGTGGCTATGCTTGGAATGGATTCTTTTCTCTGTAAATTTTTAATCAGCTCAAAAAATTTTCATGGAACAATTTACTCCTCTCCCTCCCCTCCCATTACTTAGCTTCTTTTGACCTTGATTAAATGGAAATGTGAATATATATGTTGATAGTAATCATTTCATATATATGTTCCACAATTACTATCAGCCAAGGAGCTTTTTGCACAAATCACACAACTTTTTATATCTTTTTTTCTCGGTCATAATGGTGAGAGTCTAAAGTGACACTTGGAGGGCATTTCTTAACCAGGCACATATATTTTTTGGAACTGGTCCATGTTTTTTTTGAAATATCAAGTTTTGATGTTCTTATCACACATTTCTTTTAAAAAAAAATACACTATCTGGCTTTGTGGAATTGATGGCACAGACAGCAGAGGGACTCTTTCTGACTCTTTCAGGGGAGATTCCTTCTGTGCATTTTAAGTCTGTGGACCTCTACTCTGTCTGTGGCCATGGTGGAGATTTTTACATACACCTTAGCCCTTCATCCATACCTCACTGCATTTCCTTCCCTGGGCTCAAGTTGCAAATGCCTGGATAACAGGATCTTTTCTTTCCCTGGATATTCAATCAGATTCATATCTGGTTTACGATCATTCCTTGCCAGCCGAAGTTAGATGCAAAACCTGGTGAGTTTTCTGGAAGCAGATGAAGACGTGGAGTTTGGTGTGCAGCACATTTTTAGGGAACAACCCATAAAAGGAACAGAAGAGAAGTAAGATTAGGGAGGAGACACCCACACTTGGAACAAGCCTGGTAATACCTCTGCCAACCTGGAGGGGGAGCTGTAGAGTGACTAGTATACTGAGAGGAGCCCACTTTGGCCTAATATGGCTCATGGTCTTGCTCAGTCCTTGGGTGTAGGATGCTTTGAGAGGCCTTGAACTTGGGTGAGGTCTTTCTGTAGCTCAGGAAATTCTGAAGGAATTAACAGCTGGGGCAACCCTTTTTTGAAGGAGGACATGTGTAGGCAGCGCATCTCTATGTCCATCATATATATCCATCTTTACCAGTTACCTGTCCTTTGGGTGGAATTAAGTCACATATGATCTCAAGAAGTCTATGGTTGAAGTGTGCCACCAAACATGCATGGGATGTGCTTAGAATAGTTCGGTGAAACTTCTATCACATATTCCTATGAAAAGTCTTTTAAACAACTCTGGCTACTTGATTCCTCTAACAACACTGCTATACACTGGGAACCCTGGCAACTTAAAACTTAAAACTGGTAAATGAGTTAGTGACACACAGTGACCACCTCCTAGTGTTTCACCTTGGGCAAGTTTCTTAACCTCCCAAGCCTGCAGTTTTCTCATCTCCAAAGTGGCTGAGACTGGTAAGTCCTATGAGATGGGGTTTTTGTCAGAATTACAAATGAGAACATATTACAGCACACACTAGCAGTTCAGTACGTGGGACCTGCACTTTAAAAAGAACATTTGTTTCTTCTACAAACATGGTTGACCATTCATTACAGGTCAGGCATTAAACTATGTGCTTTCTTTCTATTATCCTTTTTTATTTTTTAAAATTTTAATTCATTATTACGTTTATTTAAATTTTGTTAGTTAGGGATGGGGTAATTGGGTGATGGGCATTAAAGAGAGCATGAGCATGAGATATGATGGGCACTGGGTAATATACTCAGGTAATGAATCATTGAACATTATATCAAATCTAATGATATACTGTACCTTGGCTAATTGAATTTAAATAAAAATTTTGTTGGTTAGCATATGGAGCAGTATTGGTTTCTGGAGTAGAATTTAGTGATTCATTACAACACCCAGTGCTCATTGCAAACAAGTACCATCCTTAATGCCCATCCCCCATCTAGTGATCCCCCACCCACCTTCTTCCATCAACCCTAAGTTTAACTCTCTTTGTTAAGAATCTCTTATGGCTTGTTTTCCTCTCTTCTTTTTTTTCTTTTTCTTTTCCCCCTTCCCACATGTTCATCTATTTTCTTTCTTAAATTCCACATATGGATGAGGTATTTGTTTTTCTCTTACTGACTTATTTTGCTTAGCATAATATACTCTAGTTCAATCCATGTTGTTGCAAATGGCAAGGTTTCATCCTTTGTGATGGCTAAATAATATTCCATTGCGTAGATATGCCACATCTTCTTTATCCATTCATCAGTTGATGGACATTTGGGCTCTAGCTTGGCTATTGTTGATAATGTTGCTATAAACATCAGGGTGCATGAACCCCATTTGAATCTGTATTTCTTTGATTCTTTGGGTAAGTACTTAGTAGCACAATTCTTGGATCATAGGGCAGTCCTATTTTTAACTTTTTTGAGGAACCTCCATACTATTTTCCAGAGCGGCTGCATCAGTTTGCATTCCTACCACAGGGCAAGAGGGTTCCCCTTTCTCTGCATCCTTGACAACATCTGTTGTTTCCTGAGTTGTTAATTTTAGCCATACTGACAGGTGTGAGGTGGTATCTCATTGTGGTTTTGATTTGTATTTCCCTGATGCTGAGTGATGTTGAGCATCTTTTCATGTGTCTGTTGGCCATCTTGATGTCTTCTTTGGAAAAGTGTCTATTCCTGTCTTTTGCTCATTTCTTAACTGGATTATTTGTTTTTTGGGTGTTAAGTTTGGTAAGTTCTTTATAGATTTTGATTATTAACCCTTTTTCAGGTATGCCATTTGCAAATATCTTCTCCCATACTATAGACTGCCTTTTAGCTTTTAGTTTTGTTGATTGCTTCCTTCACCGTGCAGAAGCTTTTTATCTTGATGAAGTCCCAATAATTCATTTTTGCTTTTGTTTTCCTTTCCTCCGGAGATGTGTCTAGTAAGAAGCTGCTATGGCTGAGGTCAAAGAGGTTTCTATCTGTGTTCTTCTCTAGATTTCTATGGTTTCCTGTCTCACATTACATTCTTTATCCACTTTGAATTTATTTTTGTGTATGGTGTAAGAAAGTGGTTCCATTTCATTTTTCTTCATGTTGTGTCCAGTTTTCCCAAAACCATTTGTTGAAGAGACTGTCTTCTTTTCCACTAAATATTCTTTTTTAAAAAGATTTTATTTATTAGAGAGAGAGAGGACACAAGTGGGGGGAGGGGCCAAGGGAGAGAGAAAAGTACACTCCCCACTGAACACGGATCCAAATGCAGGGCTTTATCCTAGGACTTTGGGATCATGACCTGAGCTGAAGGCAGACCCTTAACTGACTGAACCACCGACATGCCCCTCCTTTGAATATTATTTCCTGCTTTGTTAAAGATTAGTTCACCAAATAGTTATGGGTCAATTTCTGGGTTTCTCAGTTCTGTTCCATTGACCTATGTGTCTGTTTTTGTGCCAGTACCATACTGTCTTGAAGACTACAGGTTTGTAATATAGCTTAAAATCTGGAATCATGGTGCCTCCAGTTTTGTTTTTCTTTTTCAGAATTGCTTTGGATATTTGGAGTATTTTGTGATTCCCTGCAAATTTTAGGATGGTTTGTTTTAGCTCTGTGAAAAATGCTGGTGGTATTTTGATGGGGATTGCAATAGATGTGTAGATTGCTTTGGGAAGTATAGACAGTTTAATAATATTTGTTCTTCCAATCCATGAGCATGGAATGCTTTTTCATTTCTTCATGTCCTCTTCAATTTCTTTCATAAGTATTTGTAGTTTTCAGAGCACAGATCTTTACCTCTTTAGTTAGGTTTATTCCTAGATATCTTATTGCCTTTGGTGCAATTACAATGGGATCAATTCCTTGATTTCTTTTTTTGCTGTATCATTATTGGTGTATAGAAATGCAACAGATTTCTGCCCATTGATTTTATATTCTGCAACATTGCTGAATTTGTGTATGAGCTTTAGCAATTTTTTGGTGGAGTCTTCTAGGTTTTCTACATAGAGTATCATGTCATCTGCAAAGAGTGAAATTTTGACTTTTTCCTTGCCAATTTGGATGCCTTTTATTTCTTCTTGTTGTCTGATTGCTGAGGCTAGGACTTCCAGTACTGGTGAGAGTAGACATCCTTGTCTTGTTTCTGACTGTAGGGGGAGAAGATCTCAGTTTTTCCCCATTAGCTGTGGGTCTTTCATATATGGCCTTTACGATGTTAAGGTATGTTCCATCTATCTTTACTTTGTTAAGTGTTTTTATCAAGGAAGGATGCTGTATTTTGTCAAATGCTTTTTCTGCATCTATTGACATGATCATATGGTTCTGATCCTTTCTTTTATTAATGTGGTGTACCATATTGATTGATTTACAATAGTTGAGCCATCCCTGCAGCCAAGGAATAAATCCCTTTTGATTATGGTGGATAATTCTCTTAATGTACTGTTGAATTCAATTGCTAGTAATTTATTTATTTATTTTTTATATTATTAACTTATGACGTATTATTTGCCCCAGGGGTACAGATCTGTGAATCATCAGGCTTACACATTTCATAGCACTCACCATAGCACATACCCTCCCCAATACCCATAACCCAGACATCCTATCCTTACCCCCATATCCCCCAACAACCCTCAGTTTGTTTTGTGAGATTAAGAGTCTCTTATGGTTTTTCTCTCTCCTGATCCCATCTTGTTTCATTTTTTCCCTCCCTACCCCCATAACCCCCTGCCCTGCCTTTCGAATTACTCATATCAGAGATATCATGTGATACTTGTCTTTCTCTGACAGACTTATTTCACTCAGCATAATACCCTCTAGTTCCATCCACGTCATTGCAAATGGCAAGATTTCGTTTCTTTTGATGGCTGCATAGTATTCCATTGTATATATATTGTATATATACACAATGGAATATATATATATATATATATATACCAGTATTCCATTGTATGTATGTGTGTATGTATATGTATATATATATATATATATATATATATATA
>ML106661.1:0-40891 GCA_003697995.1 Taxidea taxus jeffersonii | reverse complement strand
TGTTGATGGACATCTAGGTTCTTTCCATAGTTTGGCTATTGTGGACATTGCTGCTATAAACATTCGGGTGCACGTGCCCCTTCAGATCACTACATTTTTATCTTTAGAGTAAATACACAATAGTGTGATTGCTGGGTCATAGGGTAGCTCTATTTTCAACTTTTTGAGGAACCTCCATACTGTTTTCCAGAGTGGCTGCATCAGCTTGCATTCCCACCAACAGTGTAGGAGGGTTCCCCTCTCTCTGCATCTTTGCCAGCATATGTCATTTCTTGTTAATATTAGTCATTTGGAGAATGGTGTGAGGTGGTATCTCATTGTCGTTTTGATTTGTATTTCCCTGATTCAATTGCTAGTATTTTTTTGAGAATATTTGCATCCATGTTCATTAGAGATAGTGGTCTATAGTTCTCCTTTTTAGTGGCATCTTTTTCTGGTTTTGGAATCAAGGTAGTGCTGGCTTCTTAGAATAAGTTTGGAAGTTTTCCTTCCATTTCTATTTTTTTTGGAACAGTTTGAGGAGATTAGATATTAACTCTTCTTTAAATATTGGTATACAGTGGCTAATTGAACATAAAAAATGAAAATAATAATAATAAAACAAAAACAACATAGACATTTAGATAAATCTTTATCTCTGATTGTCATTCTGGTTTTGCTTCAATAAGCACATTTGGCTATTTAGAATTACATTCAGTGGTTGGATTCTGACTTTGGGTATTTGTTTGTGTATAATACAGCATACATGAGTTTTTCTTTTACATTTTTGCTCCAGTGTTTATCTTTTTCAGTTTATCTTGGTTTTATAAGAAAACTGGAAAAATAAACCTCAGAAACATTAAAAAAAAGTCTGGTAAAGTTGCCAGAGGAATCATCCAGCCCTGAACTTTTGTTTTTTAGGAGATTTTGGATTACTGATTCAATTTCTTTGCTGGTTATGGGTCTGTTCAAATTTTCTTCCTGTTTTCGTTTTGGTGATTTGTAGGTTTCTAGGAATTTTTCCATTTCTTCTAGGTTGCCCAGTTTATGGACATATACATTTTCACAATAGCCTCTTCTAATTATTTGTGTTTCTGTGGTGATGGTTGTGATCTCTCCTCTTCCATTCATGACTTTATCTATTTAGGTCCTTTCTCTTTTCTTTTTGATAAGTCTGGCTAGGAGCTTATCAATTTTATTAATTCTTTCAAAGAACCAGCTCTTAGTTTCATTAATTGGTTTTACTGTTTTTGTTTCTGTTTTTTTTTGTCATTTCTATATTTATTTTTGCTCTAATCTTCATTATTTCCCTTCTTCTGTGGTTTTAGGCATTATTTGATGTTCCTTTTTTCCATTATTTTGTTGAATCCTCACTCTATTAGTTTGCCAGGCTGCCTTTACAAACGGTCAAAAGTGGGGGGTTTAGAAGAACAAAAGCTTATAGTCTATGAGTTCTGGAGGCAAGAAGTCCAAAATTAAGGTGTGAGCAGGGCAGTGCTCCCTCTGCAGTCTCCAGGGGAGGATCCTTCATAGCATCTTCTAGCTTTTGGAGAGTCCCAGACATTTCTTGATCTATGATGGCATAACTCCAATCTCTTCCCCCTCTGCACATCATCTTCCTGCTATGTGTATCTGTCTCTATGTACATTTTTTTTTTTTTTTTTACTTTTCATAAGGGTACCTGTCATATTGGGTTAGGACTCACTTAACAACCCAATCTTAACTCAAGTACTTCTGTAAAGGCCTGTATCCAAATAAGGTCACATTCACAGGTACTGGAGATGAAGACTTCAACATATATTTTAGGGGGCACAATTCAATTCACAGCACTCACAAATATCTACGGGGTAGGGATTATTATTCATATTTCATAGACAATGGAAGTGAGACTCACAGAGGCTAAATAATTCACCCAGAGTCATACAGCAGGCAAATAGGGAGGTGGGCACTTGCATGCAAATCCCTCTGGCTCCCTAGGGTATGCCCTTCCCACTAAAATATTTTTTTCCTCCACATATGAAACTTCTAAGTAAATGAGGAAAGATTTAAAGTTCAGGGTGAATTAATTGCTACAACAAAATTAGTCGTTGTTGGGCAAAATAGCCTAATGGACTAGAAGCTCATGAGCCATTTTGCTTAAAACAACAAACAAAACAGCATGAAGGTCACATGCTGTAGCAACAAGTCTTATAATAATAATATTCAGCTTTGAGCATCTCCTCTGTGCCAGGACCTAATAGTGCTGTCACCGACTGTTTCCATGTGTAATAGTGCAGCCTCAGAAAAAAGTCACTGCTTTCCTTGGCTCTCATACTTCTCTTGTGGCCACCAAATGTATGGGTTCTTTTCATACTGACGAATGCTCCAACACTAGCTGGGTATCCTATAATCAGTTCAGTTCTGACACTGTCTACCTGGAATCCGATCCCACAGGTAAAGTGCTCAGTTCCATAAGACTGCTTGCCACTGCCCATTTTAGGTACAAATCTCAAGTCCTAAGCATCACCTGTTCTTCTAACTGACAACTATAGATCAGGTTCAATAATTTGCTAGAAAACTTAACAACTCAGGAAAACAGTTTACTTGCTAGATTATTGGTTTATTCGGAAATGATATGACTTATAAATGACCAGATGGGAGAGATATACAGGGCAAGATATGTGGGAAGGGGTGCAGAGCTTCCATTCTCTCTCCAGGAATGCCACCGCCCCAGTACCTACATGCGTCCAGCAGCCTGGAAGCTTTCTGAACCCCATAGTTCAGTAATTTTTGTAGATATTTCATTACATAGGCATCATCAGTTACTAACTCAGTCCTGAAGGGGCTGAAAGTTCCAAACTTCTAATTATGGCTTGGTGTTTCTGGTGACCAGCCCCCACCCTAAAGCTGTCCAGGAACCCACAAAGAGTCTCCTCACTAGAAGCTCAAAAGATGCTCCTAACATCCAGGAACTTTTAAGGGATTTGGGAAACTTATATCAGAAACCAGAGTCAAAGACCAAATATTAGAATATTAGAATTAGGGAATCACAAAGGTTTTAGGAACTCTGGCCAGGAGCCAGGGATGAAAATTTATATTTCTTATTATATCACATCACAGGTGCTGAGAGGGGAGCTCTGACTCTGGTTCTGCTGATCAACTATACCTTCCTTCTAAAAATGTCTCCTTACAATTAAGTTGATCATGATATGGCATCTGGCAAATATAAGACACCATCTCATCCTTTGAACTTCTAACATGAGAAAATGAAACAGAACAGGCTGTTCTTTAGAATGAAGGTTAGCAAGTAAGGGCCTGCAGACCAAATTTGGCCCACCACCTATTTTTTTGAAAAAGTTTAATTCAAATACACCATGTGTCTGTTTATGCTTTGTCTATGGCTGCTTTCATGTTACAAGAACAGAGATGAGTATTTGCAATAGAGACCTTCTGGCCCCCCAAACCTAAAACTTTGACTGTCTGGCCTCTTCCAGAAAAACTTTGCAGACTCTTAGTCTAGAGGATATACCTGGGTAACTAACAATTTCAAGATGAGAGACCTTTGAGACTAAGAATCTAAGACCAGACATTCAGCCAAAATAGAAGCTGATAAATACACAGGAAGATGGAAAGAGAGTGTTGCTACCTGAAAAATAAAACTAAAATACAGAAGATGATGATGAAAGTATTCCATGTGGTGACAAAAGCAGAAATCCAGTATGAACATTTTACTGCTAGAATGCATTTAATGGCCAGGGTCAAGTTAAGGCCTTAGCTGAATAAAACAAATGAGGTGTCTGTGGGTGCACGGGTCACCTCAACAAGTAAGGCTCAATCAATTTCAGATGAACAGAAATTGAAATGGAGTTTTAAAAAACTGGACTTGAAAATACTTCTAATTTTCATTTGCCTAATGAGGATAAGCATTTTTCACATGATTCATTACCACTTGTATATATTTTTTTGGGTGAATCATTTGTTCAAACATTTTGATAAATTTTTAATTAAATAGTTTGTTTCCCAATTATTGAATTTTTAAAAATATTTTTATATATTTGTCACAGAGAGAGAGAGCACAAGCAGGGGGAGCAATAGGCAGAGAGAGAAGAAGACAGAGGGAAAAGCAATCTCCCTGCTGAGCAAGGAGCCCTATGTGGGATTCAATCCCAGGACCCTAGGATCATGGCTTGAGCCAAAGGCAAATCATTAAATGACTGAGTACCCAGGAGTCCCTAATTACTGAATTTTTAAAAAATTGTGATACAATTTATACACTGTGATGATTAATTTTATGTGTCATGTTGGCTGGGCTGTGGTGCTCAGTGGTCTGGTCAAATACCAGTCTAGATGTTGCTGTGAAGGTAAACACAAAAATCCACGATGAACGAAGTATAAACTTTTATTTTTCTTATTTTTTTAACTTAAATTCAATTAGGCAACATATAACTTTTAAAATAAAGACAAGATTTACTAAGACAAGGGAAGGGAGTTGTGTAATTGTGGGGTTGATTCTGCAAAGAAGTCATTTATTACAGTTGGGATAATGTGACATCAGTAACTGAACATTAAAATAGTGCTTTCTAACCATTTTAAGATGACCAGATATTTGCAGTATTTAAAATGCACAAGAGCAAATGAATGAAGGGAGCTGTTAGTGAACTTGTGGAAGAGAGAGAAATATGAGAACAGTGCTAAACAACGTCTTAAAGAGCCAGAGCTTTGTAATAAGTTGGCATCACATTCAGAAGGCTTAATTTCAAGAGATATTTATCCCAACAGTAGCTGATAATAATGCTCTAATAAGTCCTGTACTTTGTGCTAAGACAAAGTTAATCAGGGTTTTCTTAGGCTGTGTGATGTGCTGGAACCATCACACCACTGAGGCTCTGTCACTTACCAGCAAGAGGATGTTAGGAAGGTAATTAACCTCTCTGGGTCCTAATTTCATAATCTTTAAAATAAGGATAATACCTGCTTTATTAACTTAATAGAGTTCTTGGGAGGATCACATGAGATAATGATTGCAAAAGTGCTTTATAAAATTGTGATATGCAAAGTTGGCCATTGTTGTTTTGTGGTGGATTCTTCTTTTGAAGCTAGAGTAGGGAGCCAAAACTAATATCCACTATGTAGACCATATCTCATAGGGTTTTTCTGTGTGTAGTTGTGTTTGGGTGGGCAGAGACCTAATTTGACTCATGGCCTCTCTGAATCTGTGTGTAATTGAGTCAAAGACACAGAAATTAACAAGTTGATGCAACCATGGGCAAAGATTTTAACACTGAGAACTGGCAGACTGTAGATTTTAGGTGTTTTTGTAAGGAAAACTGTCTCAAAATGTGGATGACAGTTTTGGGTATTGCTAAAGTTTGATGTGAGGGACAGGAGTTGGGTTTACATATTGGATGACTGAGAAACAGAAACATTCGTGGTTCAATTGATTTCTTGATGAGATGAAACTGGGAAGTGGTGGGGTAGATGACCACAGTTGGACATAGCAAAGAAGATGGTTGACAATTTAGTCATTGTCTCAGAAGTCTGGTCATTCACTTGTGTGAGCAAAGATGTATCAACATATCCTCTATAATGGCCATTTAAAAAGTACAGATAACGTGTTTTGAAACAAATGCACTATCTCTACTAATATATCAGGAAGCTATCTGTGTTAAAATGAACATCAAAGACACTATTCATACATTTCAAGCCCTTGAAACTTAATAAAAAACCCTTTACGTGATGAAACTATAAGGAAGCAGGTCATTTGTTGAAGGAACAATATTGAAAGATTTTTAGCAATACTTCTTTGACCTCAAGTGTAAGCAATCTGGTTTGATCTGGACTTAGTATTTGGCTGCTGGAGAGGCTTGTCAAGGTAGAGTGTTTTGGTTTCATTTGATCTGTCATCATACTAGGCTCCTGAATTTTCTCCTGAACTTTAGAACTTTAGCTTTGGCGAGCTCCACCCAAATTTCAACACCAACAGAGCTTTTGTATTAAGTTCAGAGTGGGAGATTGTTTGGACAAATAATTCATACCCTTTGATGGGAAGGGAAGATTTGTTTCAGGAAAGAGATTATCTGTGCGTGTGCCAGGTTGGGGGCCCTAGCCCTCAATTTGCCAGTGCATTAGCATGTCCATTAAAGGAATTGCATTTTTATTGGATCATATCAAGCTGTTGATTGGAAAAATAAAAGTGGCATTTAAGTTTTTCACTCGCTGTGACAGAGTAGTGATGGCACTTCCAAAGAATGGGCTGGAAATGGTGAACAATTATTGATACTATTTTTCTTCCAACCCACCCTATAGGAAGAAGTATCCATTTCCTCAATTGCTCTAAGATTGGCCCTATGCATTGTGGAAGGTGGGGTGAGCCTCCCTGTTAGGATAACAGGGTTTAAAATATCTCTTTTAATATTTCATTCTAATAACCTTGCAAGTTTCTCCAAATAAAGATACATTAACATAGTGGTGGGGTGTGAGGGGAGGGTAGCAATGAATCTAAAAGGGTTTACTTTTACTGTGATATGCCTTAAAGAGGGCCCAAGCACTTTATGGCAAATGAAAACATCAATTTGGTGTTTCGGAAGGGGTTCTGTAATGGGTGAGTACCCATGGAGATGGGGAGGAGTCAGTGATTAAACAAATATTATCTAGTTCTTAAACTACATAGAATAAAGCCTTTTTCACAGTTTTAAACCAGAAGAACCATTAATGAACTCCCCACAGTCATTAAATTCCTAAGAAGAAAGAGATGGCTGGGCTGTGTAAGAAGTTCACTTTTTCTATGGTGTGTGGTGGATTTCTAGCACTCACATTTCTGCACCACCTTGGTTAGATTTATATACAACATGCTATGTTCTATTTTATGTTTTTCCATCTTCCTCAGTGCAGCAATTGGTGCATGGAGTAGCTTAGAGGCAATTTTTGCAATAATCGTAGTTAACACCTTTTTTATAAATAGAAGCAATCTATTATAAATCTGGCTGCTTTCCAGTTTTTTAAAAAAAAATCAGTTCTTTTTCTGTTTTGTTTGTGTGAAGCTTATTTTGACTGGAGGTGGGGGATTGTGAATTGATAGTATCCTAACAGAAAACAAAGAATTTATTCCAAGCATGTCTTAATCACAAGAATAAAACTGATAGCTCTTTGTCACATTTTTTTTTATTTGTGGTAAATATAAATTGAATCTGAACTAGAAATTGTGCCTTCAATTCTGTCAACCTGGTCTGTCTATAAGCAGTGATTCTTACACAAAGTGAAATGTCCTTTGGACCTGCAAATGACATAAACACCATTTAAAAGTTTTATAAAATCCAACAATCAGGCTGATTGTGCTCTCTTTTTATTCTAATTTCTTCTACTATTAGTGAAAATTTGGGGGGGGGCTTTTAATGAGCATCAAGTCACCAATGATAGAATCTGTTACACAGGAGGGAAGAGGGGGGCTTCTTCATCTAGGTAGGATGTATTAACTTGACCTATGCTCTTGCTGAAACAATAGGAAGAAAAAGATAATTTATAAATTTATGGAAAGCCTACTCTTATAGCCACCAGAGAGCTAGGAAAAGAATGAAAATTAGTTAAACTAAGCTCTCAAGCAGGTGAGCTGCCAGTCATCAGCTACCCTCACCCCTCTGTTGTCACTCACCAATTCTGGATGTGGGCTGAGGAATGTGTAGAGGGCTTGCATCAAATAGTTGGCTAGTCTCACCATAAAGACATTTTCAAATTCTGAACATTCTACATTGGGTGGGAGGTTAGGGAGCTAAGTTGAAACCTCCACAGGGTGAGACTGTAACTCTTAGAATCTTTCAGGGCCAAGGAGACAGTGGCCCCATCACTCTAAATAAAAACTTCAGAAATCCATGTCCTAGAAATAAAGGAAAATTATAACTGTTTTTTTACTAAAACTAAAACCTTGCCCATTTCTAGGTCAACTCATCACTGGCTTGAAATGATTAATCTTTCACACTATCTGCATAAGAGAGAAAAGAAATTCTCTTTGGTGGGTAATAAAACCACCTAGAGTCTCTGCAGTTTTGTGTATCTTATATGCAATAGAAAGTTATAAGACATACAAAGAGCCAAGATTATATGACTAACAACCAAGGGAAAAAAACAATAATAGAGGAAGACCCACAGATAATTGAATATTAGCAGGTAAGATTTAAAAAATATGATTAGTACATTGAAAAATAGAGAAAAAAATGAATAAAAGGTACAAAGATGGAGAAGTTTACAAAAGGGTTGAAATCTATAAAGAATTAGATGGTTATTCTTTTTTTTTTAAAGATTTTATGTATTTATTTGACAGAGATCACAAGTAAGCAGAGAGAGAGAGAGAGGAAAGCAGGCTCCCTGCTGAGCAGAGATCCTGATGCGGGACTCAATCCCAGGACCCTGAGATCATGACCTGAGCCGAAGGCAGTGGCTTAACCCACTGAGCTACCCAGGCGCCCTAGATGGTTATTCTAAAATGGAAAAATGTAGTATCTGAAATTAAGATTATATGAGAATTAGTGGTTACTGGACCTAGTATAACACAGGACTAGTGAACTGGAAGACAAGTTAATAGCATTCAAGTTCAGATTTTAGAAGACAGAAATGTAAGACACATTCAACATATACTAAAAAGGTCCAACATACAAATAACTGCATTCCTTGAATGAATAGAGAAGGGGGGGGCAGAAGAAATTTTCAAAGTGGTAATGGCTGAGAATTTCACCAAATGGGATCCCTAGATTTGATAAAATCATGGAATCCTGAGCAATGGAAATACAGAGAAAAGCATACACACATCATAGTAAAACTGTTGAAGAACAAAGTAAAAAATAAAATTTTCAAATCTACCAGAAAAAAAGACATATTACCTCTTAAAAAAGCCATGATAAGACCAACAGCTGGATGCTTATGAGAAGTAATGGATTCTGGAGAGCAATAAAACATTCTGAAAGTAGTGAAAGAAAATCACTGCCAAGTTGGAATGAAGAATATCTAGGATATTTTTCAAGAGTGAAGGTGAAATAATAATACTTTTAGACAAATAAAAATAGAGAGAATTCATTTCTCTTTTGTTTGTACAAAGGATAACTTTTTTACTCTAGGCTGGAAGAAAATGAGTCCATATGGTAATATGGAAATGCTGGAGGAAATGAATAATACTATGAGGAATAAACGTGGCTAAATAGAAATAATTTTTGATTGTGCAAAGCAATAACTGCAATTCTTATGAAGCTTAAAGTAGATGCAGAAAAAATGTATAATAATGCTAAAGCAAAGATGGGAGGGAGGTGGATGGAGTTAAACAGTTATAAAGTTCTAGCAGGATTCAGATAATAAAAATTATAATATGTATTAGACTGTGACAAGTCAAGAAAGCATGTTGTAATCCTTAGGTTAATCACTGAAAGAATAGTAAAATAACACGTA
Organism: Taxidea taxus jeffersonii; assembly: GCA_003697995.1. Taxonomy (NCBI): domain Eukaryota; kingdom Metazoa; phylum Chordata; class Mammalia; order Carnivora; family Mustelidae; genus Taxidea; species Taxidea taxus. The sequence goes on along the minus strand of ML106661.1, from coordinate 31,504 downwards.
GCATGTTGATAGAAGAAAAATAAATAGGATAATAAAAGTATTTAATTACTAAAAAATAAGGGCCTCTGTCTCCTTGGCCCTGGAGGATTCTAAGAGTTATAGTCTCACCCTGTGGAGGTTTCAGCTTAGCTCTCTAAACTCCTACCCCAAATAAAAGTATTTATTTACTAAAAAATAAGGGCTCCTCTCAGCCCTGACAGATGGGCAGTATAATTCCATTTGACATAGGAGAAAACAGATTGTAGGTGTGAGAGAATTTCTAGTTCTTGTCAAGGGGACATTATTCTTTCTCATTTTTAAACTTGGTGTATATTATCTTCTTATTTTGGTTTCTGTGTTTTTTCTAGGGATAGAAGAGTGTAGAACTAACATTTGAAGAATACTTTTTTACCTGTGTTCTAGGTGCTGCTACCTGGTTGCTCCAGGTAATGTTCCATGTTTTTGTGCCGTAACCTTATTATTGCCCTTTGTAAATGCTACAACTGATCTGTTGAGATTCTTAATTCGGTAGAGGAACATATTCTAATTTGCATAAATATAAATGGAACTTATTTCGGATTATTAGGTAACTCACTGACCCTTGCAAGAGTGGAAATTCTTTGTGAAGACCACCCTATCACTTTCATGGGATACAGATAGCACAGTTTTACCATTGAGATGTGAGGCTTTTTTTGGCCGAGTTTCCCAAAGCTGGAGGTCTCCACTGTCTGCAGCACAATGACAAAAACTATAGGACAGTTAGGAGGGGGGGAATTTCAGGCTTCCCTCTGTTGATGTCTGCTTCATGAACATCTCTAGAGAGTACATCTGATTCCAAAGCCTAGATCACATAGCTGCACCTTAGCTTCAGTGAAAGCTTGGGAAATGAATTTCTGGCTTATTTCTAGGGGAGATAGGACTGATAAAGGAGAAATTTCTTTAAACATAGGCAGGAGGGGGCGCCTGGGTGTCTCAGTGGGTTAAGGCCTCTGCCTTTGGCTCAGGTCATGATCTCAGGGTCCTGGGATCGAGCCCCATTTCAGGCTCTCTGCTTAGCAGGGAGCCTGCTTCCCTTCCTCTCTCTCTGCCTGTGTCTCTGCCTACTTGTGATCTCTGTCTGTCAAATGAATAAATAAAATCTTTAAAAAAAACATAGGCAGGAAGTTCCAACAATGTATGTGTGTGTGTCATGTGTGTACAAAGCCGACAGATATCCACTCCAAGAAGTGGAGCTCAAGGATGCTGAGTGCCATCTAGGATTTCAGAACATTTAGTGATGGCCCAGGGTTGGAGTCAGGACTGTTGGTTTCAGAGGATGTGAACAACTCTGAACCATTATTTATTTGATCCCTTCTGGTCTTTGTGAGGCACAATGTATCTTGGCTATTGGGAGGATGCCAGCACTTCCTGAATGGCATTTTAGGACCAATAGGCTAGAGCTTGAGATAGACAGTGGGCCAGGAAAGCATTTAATTCTGCAGCGCTAATGTCTTCAGTTTACACTCATGCTAGTACTGGACATTCCAGGAGTTATAGGTTTAGAAACTTCTCCATCAATTTGCTGACAACTCCTCACATCTCAGGTATCTTGTATTTCTACCCAACTGACAAAGACAAAATTTTAGTTATCTAAGAAAAACAAGTGAACCAAGGAATAATGGGATTTTTTATGGTCCAATAAGAAAATACCATCTCAGACCGGATAAAAAAAAGCAAAATAAATATCGTGGATAGTCTTTTATGGGATCTGATTGCATATATGATTATTTTAACCCACAGCATGTAATTAAAAACACTAATTTGATAAATGAATCTTTTAGGTTATACAGATAATATGGAGGCATTTTGAGGGTAGAGATTTTCACATTAATGCATTTATTCTGCCTGCCTCTTTAGTGATAAGGACGTGTGTTTGTGAAGTGCTTGGCAATTTGTAGATACTTTCCCATGGCTTCTCTAATTTTCTCCTCTCAGCTCTGGTAGGTGGGCAGTACAACTCTATATGACAGGAAAAAACAGATTGTAGACCTGAGAGAATTTCTAGTATATTTTGTCAAGGGGACACTCTTCTTTATCATTTATTTTATTTTATTTATTCGTTTGACAGAGATCACAAGTAGGCAGAGAGACAGGCAGAGAGAGAGGAGGAAGCAGGTTCCCTGCTGAGCAGAGAGCCCAATGCAGGGCTCGATCCCAGGACCCTGAGATCATGACCTGAGCCGAAGGCAGAGGCTTTAACCCACTGAACCACCCAGGTGCCCCTTCTTTCTCATTTTTAAACTTGTTGTATATTAACTTTTTATTTTGGTTTCTGTGTTTTTCCTAGGGATAGAAGGCTGTTTACCAATGAGCTACTGGTTGTCAGCCTCTCAACAAATATATTTATTATTATAAGGATCAAATTTGCATGTTCTATGTCATATCTGTATACTAGTGTTTTCTTATTCCTATTTGATTGCATAATGGTCATAATATGCTGCTTTTAATTGGCATCAGTACTAAACCAACAGCAGATATCAATCAAAGAAGCTTTCTGAGATTAAATCGTAAAAGATAACAGTGGAGGTATAACTAGTATAACTGATATTTCTGGTTTATTACATGGCGCCAGTGGCTCTGATCTTAATGGACTAGGCTATGTTCTCACTGTCAAAGAACTGCTCCAAAAGGCCATGTGAAAGATGTTTTGTTAAGTCTTTTTTTCAATAGATATTTCTTGCTACCCTCAATATTCTCTTATCCAGTTTTTGAGTTGATGCAGGAGGTTGCACCAACCACCTGGCTAAGCATTGGGTTGTTAGTGTACATTTCTAGAGCCCCCAAGTTACAGCTTGGTTTTAGCCAGTAAAGCTGTTCTTCCAGGTCCCTTATCTCCAGGAAAATAATAACCCAATGAAATAAAGCATCTGATTCCAGAGGGAAAAATTACATGGCTTAAAGCAACCAAACCACAAAGGTTTCAGTTATCAAACTGGTTGGAAGACATTTTGGTATTTTATATCACTGGAACCACATTGCTGGGGCAAGCTCACCTATACTTTTTGTTGTGTGAAAGTCCAAATGTCAAAACCCTATTTTCTCTCTGGAGCAGGAGAAGTGTTTTTATACCTACTCATACCAAGCCTAGAGGCTCTAAGGGTACCTGCATTTAGATGAACTCATTAGTCCTCCTCCCATGTGTGTGCACTCATGACTATTCAAGGACAGTGCCAATGCCAGCATCTATTAGCAATGAAGCTCTGAGTTACTTTAAGATGAGCAATGGAATTTGATTGAGCACTGAGAATGGCAATCTAGTTATATGACGTCAGAGGCCAGCAACCAGTGCTTGTGATTGATTTTGGAGAGTTGAAAATGTTTCTCTACATTTGGGATGAGTCTAGAGGCCCATCTCCTTTAAAAGGGGTAATTTTTGTATCATAAGAGCAAGGGGTTGGCACACTCTGGCCAGGGGGCCCAACCCAGCCTTCTGCCTGCTCTTGAAAATAATTTTGCAAATGATTGTGGGTCACAGCCACAATCCCTCATATTTGTATTGCTAATGACTACTTTATGCTGTGACAGTTGAACTCAGTAAGTGTGCCTGAGACTGTAGGGGCTACAATGTCTAAAATACTGACTCTCTAGCCCGTTATAGGAATTTCCTGGCCCCTGTCTCAGTGTGTCAAGTTGAGAGTACATACGTGCAGAGATAGCCATGTGAGGCTGCCTGTTGCTGTGGCTCTTGACATCCTTCTTCTGTGTTTCTTGCCTCCTTTAGGGTAGCCTTTAAAAATCTTTTTTAAATGTCTTTGAATACCCAGGTCCTTTTGCTTTCTTAGGATTCAGTAGGAATGACATATCTCTCCATATAAAATGATCAGGGGGTCACAATGCTGAAGAAATTCATATCGAAGCATTATCAGAAGTTCAGTGTAATATTCTTGCAATTTTTCCGTAGGCCTAGAATTTCTTCAAACCTAAGATTTTAGCAAAATCTATTTATTTAGAAATAACTAGAAATTTATTCACACACACATTAACAGTGACGTATGTGTAAAAACAGTCATCATAGCACTCTGCAATGAGAAAAGATTAATAGTCATAAATACCTGCCAGTGTGGGACTAGTTAAGTTGTGGCATATTCATTCATATAATGGTGATATGCTTTCTTTGGTATAGAACAAAGGGAATGATAAAATGGAATATATAGGTAGAGCTATAATTTTTTTGAATAAAAGGCTAATCTCTAGGAAGTTATGTAGGACACCAGTCTTATTTGTTGCCACCAGGGAGGGGAACTGAAAGGGTATGGAGCTAGGAGGGGGGAATTTTTCTGTAGAAACATTGTTCCTTTTGAGTTTCTAAACATGCAAGGAAATTACCTTTTCAGAGAATAAAAACCAAAATAGAGAACATTCTTTAGCAGGAAACAAGTGTAGGTGTGTTGCTCAGATTGATTTACCTGAGTGACATAACACCCTTGCTGGTAAAAACCAGCCTGGACCCATATCTAAGCCCGAGCCCAGAAGCGACCCAAAAAGGGGTTCAAGGAAGAATGAAGGCTTTGCTGGTGACAGAGATGAGGTAATGTTCATTTTCTTTTTAAAATTCATTGACTCTGCTGGCAAAAAAAAAAGTTAACAAGCTTCAATGAGAAGCAAACATCAGCTAATTAATGTGTTTGACCATTTCTGCTTTCCTCCTCTGACAGCTGCTTAACCTGACTGATGAGTGGGTTAATGAAATTACAACCACTGAAAATTCCTATGGAGTTAAGGGATATGGAAGTATAGTGCTTACATTTAAATTATTAAAGCGTAGGTTGACTCATGAGCTATGCCCACTGTGGGTTTCTACTGCCCAATCAGATCCTGGGGACTATTTTTTGTACCAGATGCAGCCACCCAGGGACGTTTTCATTGGCACAAGATCTTGCAAGCTCTTCCTTCTTCTGCTTCCATAGTGGCAACAGTTGCCCAGAGTCAGATGTTATTTCTGATGCTCTTCTTTGTTCTTCTTTAGTGTCTTAAACTTTTTCCAATGCAAATATCCTACCTGAAGTAATTTTCATTTATGCAAACTAAAAAGAATTAATTTAATCATTTTTTTAAAAAAACTTTTTATTAAGGTAGAGTCTAGGCACAGAATAGTACCCAAACTACACATCTATAATGAATATTACAAGCTCAGTGAATTTTCATAAACTGACCACTGGTGTAACCAATGCTAGATCAGGAAACAGAACCTTAATCGGATCCAGAAACCCTCGTCAAGCCCCATCTGGGTCCTATCCACTGCTGTCTCAAGCATAACGAGTTGTTTTTGTTTTTTTTGTTTTGACTTATAACAAGATTTTGTTTAACTTGTTTTATATTTTATATAAATGGACTTAAACAGGCTTTGTGTTGGCTTCTTGTGTTCTACATTATATAAGTGAGGTTCATCTGTATTGTATAAAATTGTAGATTGCCTGTATGGATTTCTATTAAGTGACCACATTACGGTTTATTCTACTGAGATGGGTGTTTAGCTAATTTCTGTTTTTTTATTGTTCTACCGATGATGGGTGTTTAGCTAATTTCTGTTTTTTTTTTTTTTGTTGTTGTTGTTTTGTTTTAAGTACTACCATTGTGAATATTCTTGCACACGTATTGGTGAATTCTGGACCCATATTCAAGTGCAGTTTCTGGGATACGGAGCATGCATATGTTTAGCTACAGCATGGTGGTTCTCAAGATTTTGCATGACTCAGAATCACCTGGATGGTCCTGTTAAACTACACATCTCTGGGACACACCTGGAAAGTTTCTGACCCAGGTCTAGGTGGGTCCCAAGAATATACACTTCTGATAAGTTCCAGGTGATGCTGATGCAGCTAGTCTGTGCTGGTCCACACTTTGAAGGCCTCTGCTTAGCCGATGCTGCTGTACAGTTCTGGAAAGTTTTCCGCCAGTTTATGCTTCCACCAGAAGCACGTGAGAATGTTAGTTGCTCTGTTTGGTATTAACCTCCTTTTAAATTTCAGCCCTACAGATTGAAATGTAAGGTATTTCCTTGTGGTTTAAATTTTTCCCTAATGAAGTTGAGCTTCTTTCCCTGTTTATTGGCTATTCGTCTATCTTCTTATGTGAAGCATGTGTTAAAGTCTTTTGCTCATTTTTCATAAAGATTGTCTTTCTTTCTTATTGAATTGTAGGAATTCTTTATATATTCTGGGCATCAGTTCTTTGTTGGATTTTCATTGCAAGCATCTTTTCCCACTCTGTGGGTTGTACTTTCACTCTCTTAAAAATGACGAACAGAAATTTGTAGTTTTAATATAATCTAATTCATCTTTTCTCTTTTAATGGTAGTGCTTTTTGTGTTATTTAAGGAATCTTTGCCTGCTCCAAGGTCATGAGGACATTCTCATATTTTTTTAGAAGATTTATTTTCCCCCCCTCTTATATTTAGATTTGAAAATCATCTGGAATTGATTTTTGTGTTTTGTTGAGTTTCAGTAAGATTTTCATATACTAAAGTCATCTTCCCTAAGGCTCTGTTCAAAATTCACTTCTTTGTATCCATTTTTAGTACTTTTTAGAAAGGTCAATGCCATATACCAACTTTTAGAAAACTCAGGAGATTTTTTTTGAACCTACAATTGTATTGAGAGCAATACCTCAAATAATAAATGCTTTATATTTACTAAGGATAGGCTTACTTTTGATGGAGCCAAATTTAAGGCAGTTATTGAAACTTTTAAGTAACATAAAACACTTTTTTCATCTTGTGCCAAATATATGATGCCCACAATAATTTATATTTAATTTTTAATACAGTTATCTATCATGAGTAATTATGTGGGCTGCTCCCAGTATTGCATTCTCTGTTATGTGGTTTTTCTGAAGACTGTGGTTTCTTTGTTAGCTACTGGGAATTATTACCTTGCTGATGAATTCTCTTCTGAAGAGATATCAACTACGAGTTTTAGTGTTGCATTTTTTCACTTTAACTTACAAAACAGGCACAGTGTCTGGGTGCTCCCTTTATTTCTCAGAGGTTTAAGAACAAAGCACTCTTTGTGTTTAAAGAAATATTTTAGCAAGACTGTGGTGCTTTGTGATAAATACCTTTAAAATTGGCTGAAAGAATTGATTAAAATTACTCTACATGTTTTGCCATGTCATTTTGGAGCAGCCGACTTTCTTTGGCCAACAACATACTTGAGCAGTTAAGAAAGCCTCTTGGTATTTGGTGGTCAGACCAGCCATGCCATTTTGCACAGAAGGAATGAAATTTGGCTTAGATTGGGGACAATTAAGAATGTTTAGAAGGACTGAAAAAAATATACTATGCCAACTGTGTTATTCAGACTCCTTTGTCTCACTACCAAGAAACAGCTCACTCTAGAATGCAAGCTTCATGAGGGCAGACATGTTGCTGGTTTTGCTCACAGAATTACCTCTATCATCAAAAGTAAAGCAGTGCTTGGCACATTGTAGATGCTCAATTAATATTTCTGAATGGTAAACAGGAATGAATCAGCCCTATATGGCTCTAAAAGGAGGGATGCAGGCATGTGTGGCCTTGGGGAAGCTGATCAATGGCTTTCATCTTTGTTGTCCCTTGTTTTAGGTCCATTATAAGGGCCTTCTGTAGAGATACTGAGGAACAGTCACCTTGGATGTTTTCTACCCCAGCCTTTTTGAGCTCACAGAGGTAAAGACTCTGGATGTAGATTGCTCCCCACTCCCCACTGCCCCTGAGGATGAGGGGGTGTTGAAGATGATCCCAAAGCCACAGACTTTCAACAGCAGGAAGGTTATGGTGTTCTTTCTGGTCATAGGGTGATTTAGGAAAGATGAACATAAGATAAAAGGATGAGTGCATTCGTAGACATGTTTAGGGTGCGTCAACGCTATGAAGTTTAAGGAAAAGCACTCAGTTAATTTTGCTGAACAACTATTCACTCAGAAAACAGATTATAAACAGGTTTGTAAGCTACAAATGACTAGGATTTAACTTAATTTTTAAAAAATACAGATGAATACAGGACTTGCTTATGATTGCTTAAGGTCTTTGTAAAATATCCAGAAGGAAATCTCTATCTGATGGAACTGGATTTGGGATGAGAGACATTAAACATAAATTTGAGGATCATTCAGAGCTAGGTGTTAACTGAAGGCAGATGAGTAGATGAGTTGTCTGAGGCTCATTTTCTTGTCAGGAGGTCTTGGGAGTAGAAGGAGAAAGAATATGAGATGGCCTGCCATCCTGCTTCCGATTTTTAGTACTTAAATATATGTGCCAATTTTTATTGATTTTAGATTAATCCAAAACTTTGAAGTTCAGTCATTTAATTGACAGTAATGGCCTGAGGCACTCTGCTATCTTTTCCTCTTCAAGTTTTTATCCATCTGCTCATATTTGACTGTGTATGTCTTATATCCTCTTCATGTACGTGGCTCTACATCTGTGTTTTAGGTTTTCATCTCTTCTCAAGTTCTTTGAAGGAAACAATACATTTTCTTTCTAGCCATCCGTGATGTCTAGAGCAAAGAAGTCTTTGCTGAGCTTCTTAAATTTGTGTGTATCCCTTTAACCATGCCACAATGCAAAAAGATGTTACATGGAACATAGAAGCTTCTAGAAGAGCATCTGACTGTATTTCCTCTCTTCAAGGTAATTGGCAATCCCACATTTATTGCAATGAGGATGTTTATGGATATATGTTACTTTCTCTATTGTATTTTATGGCCATCAACAGGCTTGTTGACTTTGGGAAAATTAGAGCTAGTTTGCGATGGAGGAATATATGCATACTTTTCTAAAATACTGTATAGGCTATTTAAGAAAGCTCTAAAGAAATTTGCATCCAAGAATTTGCATACTTTAGTATTTATACCTGAACATTACAAAAACTAAGATAACTTTCCTTTGATATTATACACTACAAAAAGATAATGCCTCTTTTAATGTATCTTATACAGTTTATGAACAAGAAAATTTTCTCAATTAGATATGCAATGGTATTTAACTTTTAAAGCATGTTATAGGATTATTCTAAAGATTCATGTAGATAATAATGATACTACTACTGAGGTAGTCATCTGAAGTAGACTTTATTGTCTGGTGCTTTGCTGTTTTATATATACTATTTTATTTAGTCCATAGATAGCCTTGTGAAACAAGTATTAAGATACATTAAGAGAGGGAAAATGAGGCTCAGAGAAATTAAGTGACTCACAGAACCACACTTAGGCAAGTGGCAGAACCACATGGTTGAATGCCTGACCTCAAAGCTCTTGTTCTTCATTACTAAGATGAACCTAAGAGAAAGCTACTAGATAGAAGAAGCATTGCATTGTAAAACTGTGGAAAAAAATGATGGACTCATACCCTTAAAAAGATCTTTGTTAGATTTTGAGTATAGAAAAGTGGTAGAAAAACTGAATTACTAATTGAAAAGAGCCATTTAACATACACAAAAATTTTTATTAGGCAACTATCATATGCCAGGTAATGAACTAGATACTCAACATTGATTAGATCACCTGCCTGCTCCCCAGATCTAATAGCCTAGCATAAGTATTTATTTATGCTTTACTACCTTCTTCCCTAAGAACTCAAAAGAGAGAAATTCATTAAAACACTGTGTCTGCTAAACTTTCCAACTTTATAATTAATTGGTTTCATGAGAAGAATGGAAAATTTTTTTCCAACAGAGGAAATATGTAGGGTATGAACAGATAGAAATCTTTGAAGAAATGTTTCCTTTCTTCTGTTAATATTGGAATATCACACAGTTATTTCCCTAAGATGTTAAAATTGGCATAAAATATTTTTAGACAACATCCAGTGTAAATGCTTTTCCCTCCCCACCCTGTTTGGCTGGAGAAGCCTGAAAATTGGATATGTTTTCTTAGGAAAACCGAGAAAGAGCAAAGAGAAAGAGGAGAGTGAGCACAAATTCTAATCAGGACTTTTCCGATACAGTCAAACTATTCAACAACTGTGAGAGTGCCCTGTCCTGCACTGTCATGGGAAATTAGAGCTAACAGCTGGAAACTGTTATATATAGATTTTTCTATTTTTTCTTTTAAGTAAACTGTATTAAGTCACACCAAAAAGAGCTGACCTATTTAAAATCCTTGTTGTTGTATCACATTATATCTGCCTGATTTTTACAACTCCAGGTCATGTGACCTGGAGCTCTGTGGACATATTAGAATTGGTCCCATTCCCCAAGCACATGAGGATGTCTCTATGCTTATCTTGCATTTCATGACAGAAAGTCATCTTGGCTTTTACTGCTGCTCTTTTCGTCACCACACACCAGCGGGCATAGCAACAAGAAATAATGTATTGCTGCTCTTTGGTTTCCCCTGCTTTTATCCCAGTCCTGGTGAACACTGAGACCTGGTCCTTAAGAAAGTGAATGGACAAGAATAACCAACAAATAAGAATATCAATTTCAGAATAATTAAATGTAAGAATTTATCTAAATAACAATAGCCTATGTGTCAGTGTTTCTCATATACCCATACTTAAAAAAATACGAGTTGGAATCCTAGTGAAGTCTCCAGAGACAGGATGGATTTGCCCACAACCGAATGTCTATTTGGAGTTGTCCTTGAACGTCCTCAGTGGCCATTTCCAATGGTATCAATGCCAGTGATGGAGGCATATGGCATTACTCTCTGAAAATCAGTATCTGTGGGGCTACAATAGTACATTTAAATTTTTCCATTAGTATTTTTTATAAAGTCATTTGTAAAATATATTAACTTTATTTTTAAAGACATTTTGTATCTTTTTTCCCCATCATTTTGGCCTATTTTTCTGGGAGCATTTCCATTTCTTTATCTCTTGTCACAATTTGCATGACGTGCTAACCAAGAAGGAAAAAATGATGAATAGAAAGAGTAAGCATTTAGCAAATTATCAGATGAATGGATCATTACTCCCTAAGAACCAGGCCTCCTGTAATTTTCTGACCGCATGTGATTTTCTTATAGAAACCACTTGACTCTTGGGAGCAAATGAAGCAACTGGGAACTTTGAGGATGATGAGTTTTGCCATGTGTTTAAATCTGTGCTTTGGAATAAAACCACATTATCTTTTACTTTGCTTTGTGAATCTGAATCTATATTGAAATGTCTTTGAGGAATGTAATGCTAACTAGATTATATTCAGGTTCAGTTCTGGAAAAGTTAGGTTACATATGGACTCCTAAAAACATGAATGTAACTTCTAAAGTTTCTCTCATTCTCAGAAATGAGAGCTAAAGTTATTTTTAGAGATTACAGTTGAGTGGAGACAGTGATCTATTGGTCTGATGCCTCTTTTTATGACATTAGCCCTGAAATGTTGCATATTTCCATGCTTAGAAATACCCTCTAACTTTGTAATGTACTCTGAGGGTTGTATTGTACCTATTCTTTGCTCCATAAATCTCATAATGGCTGTTGTCCAAAAGCAATAAGATCTGACCTGATGTCTGATCTGTGGAATGAATGTCACATGGTTCATCTTAGGCTGGAGGGGGTTGTTCTTCATAGGTCAGCATTCTGGGCATGAGGCCATGGTAGTTTTTATTCTGTAGGAAAGGTAGTCTGAGTGGAGCAGTAGCACCACGGTTTAGACTTTCCCTTCATGTTTTAGACTTTCTTCAACAGCTGGAGTACAAATCAAAATGCAGTTTTCACATAAAAGTTGAAGTGATTATAGTCACATGGAAATTCAGTTAACCAAGCACAGGGCCCTAACACTGCCCAGTTCCAGAGGGTACTGGTCATAGAGGAGTTGTGCCATGATAGGACTGATCAAACAGTGCCATCTTTAAACACAAACGAGGAAACTGTGCTGTTTAAAATTCATCTCTAATCCCATGATTTTTAATATAAAGAGAACTTGGATAAATAGCTTGTGCCTGTAGTCCATTATGCCAATGATATTGGAAACACTGACAACACATTATTTTCCAATCAAAGTCAAAGTAACTGGCCAAGGCTGGAGGGCTGTGAGTGAAAGTGAATTCAACAATCTTGATTAACAAGAACATCAGGCCAAAGTAGATGTATTGGGGTAAGGGTTAGGGAATGGAAGATGTTCAAAAGAATTGACAAGAACTGATTTTATATTTTTTCATTCCCTTCCACCTCCCCTCCCCCCTTCCTCTTTCTCCCAGGTGGCAGAGACTGCAAATCACCCCGTTATCTATTTCCTCTTCACTCAGTTGTTACAGATCCCCAGTTTTTGGTTGGATATATGGACTCCTCCTACCCTACTACTGTGTTTCTCAGTTTCCTTTGTAGTCGGGTGAAGATGCATGGATTAGTTCTGGAAGATGAACAGGTGTGGTAAGTATACCTTCAGGCTTGTGCCTTTTAGGGAAAGTGCCCTTTCCCTTTTCTTCTCATCTCATAGGAATGAGGATGAGATAATGAACCACCTTGGACCATATAGTTGAGGGAAAGACTAAGGATGGCAGAGCAGCAAGGTGGGAGGATCCCAGGTCCCTGCCACCTTGATGCCTCTACATTAGCCCTGGATTATGACCATTCAGACCATTATAGGAACTAAAAATTGTTTAAAACACAACTTTTTGTTTAAAGCACTACTGTATTGGCTCTTTTCACAGCAGCTCTTTCTTTATCCCGACTAACGTATTTTCCTCTTTTCCCCCTTGACCTCCTCCATTCCCTTGTCTTTCCATCCTCCATCCTTTTCTTCCACTTCCTGTGGGACCAGTGTCTCTCATGTCTTAGTCTGAATAAATATTAGTAGGGTGGACCTTACTGAAAAGCAGACATTCAGGCTCTGCTTCTAGAGGTCCTGGTTTAGGACATCTTGGGTGAGGTTTAAGAATATGAATTTTTAGGAGATGGTGAGGTGATATAGATGGAAGTGATCTGTGGGCTACACTTGAAGAAGCATTAATACAGTATCTATGTCTCGCACAAAGCAGAGGCCCAAAAAAACACTTGAGAGAATGATTACAGTAATGAGTGAGATGATGCTAAACAAAGATGGATCTTATATGACACTTAACAGCTCCATTGATTCAACTGCCTCAAAAGTATCAGATAATATAATGGCTCAAACGACTACGGCGAGAACCCAGAAATGGACCCATAACAATACAGTGAACTATTCTTCAACAAAATAGGAAAGAATATCCAATGGAAAAAACACAGTCTTTTCAGCAAATGGTGCTGAGGAAACTGGGCAGCAAAATGCAGAAGAATGAGACTGGGTCACTTTATTATAACATACATAAAAATAAATTCAAAATGGATAAAAGACCTTAATGTGAGATGGGAAACTATTAAAGCCATGGAGAAGAACACAGGCAGAGTCCTCTTTGATCTTGGCCATAGCAACTTTTTACTAGACAAATCTCTAAAGGAAAGGAAAACAAAAGCAAAGTGAACTATTAGGACTTCATCAAGATAAAAAGCTTCTGCACAGCAAAGGAAACTAAAAGGCAGCCTACTGAATGGGAGAAGATATTTACAAATGACATATTTGATTAAGGGTTAGTATTCAAAATCTACAAAAAACTTACCAAACTCAAAACCCCAAAATCAAATAACCCAGTTAAGAAACAAGCAGAAGACATAAATAGACACTTTTCCAATGAAGAAATCCAGGTGGCTAACAGAAACATGAAAAGATGCTCAACATCACTCATTATCAGGGAAATACAAATTCAACCATAATGAGATACTATCTCACATCTATCAAAATAGCTAAAAATTTTTTTTACCCTTTTAAAAAAATTAACATACAATGTATTATTTGTTTCAGGGATACAGGTTTGTGATTCATCAGTCTTACACAATTCACAGCACTCCCCAGGCACATACCCTCCCAATGTCCATCACCCAGCTACCCCATCCCTCCCACTTCTCTCCTCTCTAGCAACCCTCAGTTTATTTCCTGAGATTGAGTCTCTTATGGTTTCTCTCCCTCTCCGGTTTCATCTTGTTTCATTTTTCCCTCCTTTGTCCTATGATCCTCTGTCTTGTTTCTCAAATTCCTCATATCAGTAAGATCAAATGATACTTGTTTTTCTCTGATTGGCTTATTTTGCTCAGCATAATACCCTCTAGTTCCATCCATGTCGATGCAAATGACAAGATTTCATTTTTTGATGGATGATTGTATATACATGCCACATCTTCTTTATATATTCATCTGTTGATGGACATCTAGGTTCTTTCCATAGTTTGGCTATTGTGGACATTGCTGTTATAAACATTTGGGTGCACATGCCCCTTCGGATCACTACACTTGTATCTTTATGGTAAATACCCAGTAGTGTGATTGCTGCGTTGTAGTGTAGCTCTATTTTCAACATTTTGAGGAACCTCCAGACTGTTTTCCAGAGTGGCTGCACTAGCTTGCATTCCCACCAACAGTGTAGGAGGGTTCCCCTATCTCTGCATCCTCATCAACACCTGTTGTTTCCTGACTTGTTAATTTTAGCCATTCTGACTGGTGTGAGGTGGCATCTCACTGTGGTTTTGATTTGTATTTTCCTGATCTGAGTGGTGTTGAGCACTTTTTCATACGTCTGTTGGCCATTTGGATGTGTTCTTTGCACACAATGTCTGTTCATGTGTTCTGTCCATTTCTTGGTTGGATTATTTGTTCTTTGGGTGTTGAGTTTGATAAGTTCTTTATAGATTTTGGATACTATCTCTTTAGCTGATATGTCATTTGCAAATATCTTCTCCCATTCTGTTGGTTGTCTTTGGTTTTGTTGACTGTTTTCTTTGCTGTGCAAAAGCTTTTGATCTTGATGAAGTCCCAATAGTTCATTCTTGCCCTTGCTTCCCTTGCCTTTGATGATGCTTCTAGGAAGAAGTTTCTGTGGCTGAAGTTGAGGACGTTGCTGCCTGTGTTCTCCTCAAGAATTTTGATGGATTCCTGTCTCACACTGAGGTCTTTCATCCATTTTGAGTCTATTTTTGTGTGTCCTGTGAGGAAGTGGTCCAATTTCCAGAATGGTTAACATTAACAGCACAAGAAAGAACAGGTGTTGATGAGGGTGCAGAAAAAGGGGAACCCTCTTACACAGATGGTGGGAATGCAAATTGGTGTAGCCAGTCTGGAGAACAATATAGAGGTTCCTCAAAAACCTAAAAATAAAGCTTCCCTACAATCTAGACTTTGCACTACTAGGTATTTACCCAAAGAATAGAAAAACACATATTTGAAGGGATGTATGCACCCTGATGTTTATAGCAGCATTATCAACAATAGGTGAACTATGGAGAGAGCCCAAATGTCCATCCCTGAAGAATGGATTAAGAAGACCTTCTGAATGGATTAAGAAGATAGTATTCTATCATATATGATAGAATATTATTCAGCTATCAGAAAGGATAAAATCTTGCTATTTGCAACAACATGGGTGGAGCTAGAGTATATTATACTAATTGAAATAGCTTAGACAAAGACAAATCCATATGATTTCATTCATATGAATTTAAGAAAGAAAACATATGGGAAGGGGGAAAAGAAAAAAAAAAGGAGAGAGGGAAACAAGCCATAAGAGACTCTTATGATAGAGAAAAAACTGAGGGTTAATAGAGAGAGGTGGGTGGGGGAATGGACTAGATGGGTGATGGGTATTAAAAAGCCCACATATGATGAGTGCTAGGTGTTGTATGTAAGTGATGAATCACTGAATTCTACTCCAGAAACCAATATTGCATTATATGTTAAATACCTAAGATTAACAACAACACCAGCAGCAGCAGGAAACCAGCAATTATCAAATCAGTTACTTGGTACAATGTAGAAAGAAACAGCTCATTGACCCCCACTTTTCATATCCAACCAGTTTTTTTGTATGGTATTTATATAACTTTAGGATGCACATTTTTATTGCTGATTGTTTTCAAGGAATAAAGTTTATTGAATAGTACCTCTCTGAGGTTTTAAGTATTTATTCTTAGATGGTAATACTATGCAGCTCAGCGAATGGCATTAGTTAATTAGGATGATCCACAAACAGCTGTGTTCTTATGTGATGAGTTTTGTGCTAAGCATGAGAGATACAAAGATGAACAGAATACAGTCCTCCTTTCAAGCCTCACAGAACTTGGGGGAGGCAGACAAATAGTTCAAACGATACCTAACAGGTGAAGAGTGCTTCAATAGAGGTATGCACAGGGAACTCAGGGCCAGAGAGGGGGACATAACTCAGTCTGAGGATATCTGACATAGATTCCCAAAGGAAGAGTTTACTGGAGGCAGGCAGAGATGATGAATAGATGGGAAGAGAAGAATTCTCAGGCCAGAGAAGATAGAATATGTCAAGTCACAGCATAAAGCACTTTTGGGCAGAGCTCTGTGTACCTGTTGGGGGCAGTGAGGAAAGGATGGCAGGATGAAGGAATCCAATTCATGAATGCTTTGGAATTTATCCTGATGTGCTCATGCACCACTGGAAGGTATTAACCAGAGAAGCAAAATCACTGGCTATCACTTACAATCCATTCCCCTGGCAGTGCATGGAGGATGAATGGGAAAGAAATAAGACTGGAGACAGGGATATGAAGTAAAACATGGTTAAGAGTATCAACCAATGAAAAAAAAATGTTCATCATCATTAGCCACCAGGGAAATTAAAAACAAAACTACATTGAGATATTACCTTACACTAGTTATAATTGCCAAAATTAACAAGACAGTAAACAACATGTATTGGAGAGGATGTGGAGAAAGGGGAATCCTCTTACATTGTTGGTGGGAATGCCAGTTGGTGCAGCCACTTTGGAAAACAGTATGGATATTCCTTAAGAAATTAAAAATAGAGCTTCCCTATGACCCTGCAATTGCACTACTGGGTATTTAAACCAAAGATACAGATGTAGTGAGGAAAAGGGCCATATATACCCCAATGTTCATAGCTGCAATGGCCACAGTCGCCAAACTGTGGAAAGAGCCAAGATGCCCTTCAACCGATGAATGGATAAATAAGATATGGTCCATATATACAATGGAATATTATGCCTCCATCAGAAAGGATGAATACCCAACTTTTGTATCAACATGGACGGGACTGCAAGAGATTATGCTGAGTGAAATAAGTCAAGCAGAGAGAGTCAATTATCATATGGTTTCACTTACTTGTGGAGCATAAGGAATAACATGGAGGACATTAGGAGAAGGAAAGGAGAAGTGAGTTGGGGGAAATCAGAGGGAGAGACAAACCATGAGAGACTGTAGATTCTGAGAAGCAAACTGAGGGTTTTGGAGGGGAGCGGGGAGGGGGTGTTAGGTGAGCCAGTGGTAGGTATTAAGAAGGGCATGTATTTTTAAAAAATTTTTAATTTTTTAATAAACGTATAATGTATTATTAGCCCCAGGGGTATAGGTCTGTGAATCGCCAGGTTTACACACTTCACAGCACTCACCATAGCACATACCCTCCCCAATGTCCATAACCCCACCACCCTCTCCCTACACCCGCCCCCTGGCCTGCCTCAATTTGTTTTGTGAGATTAAGAGTCTCTTTTGGTTTGTCTCCCTCCCGATCCCATCTTGTTTCATTTAAGGAAGGGCATGTATTGCATGGAGTACTGGGTGTGGTGCATAAACAATGAGTCTTGGAACACTGAAAAAATAAAAAAAAAAAATAAAACAAAGTAAAATAAAATAAAAAACAGTATCAACCAAGACTGTGGCCATGGAAGGAAAGGAGGGTGAGATACTTAAGTGGAAGGGACAGAACCCAGTGACTAGTGAGAAGAGGTAAAGTCTGGGGTTATGTATCATTTCTGTCTTAGGCAATAAGTTACATGACTTAGAAGTGCTGGACTTTAGGAGATTTTGGTTCCCCAGAAGGGAATCTAGCTGTGAAACTCAGGAAGTTTTTTTTCTCAAGATACAGTTTTGGGAGTCATAAGTACATCGATGGTAGCTGAACTTGTGTACATGAAAGGCTTGCCAAGGAAGAGCATGCAATGAGAGTCCAGAAGAGGACCAGTGAGGGAACACCACCCAAATTAAAGATTGTACTGATGCCTAGTGATGCCTTCACCCAAAGACTTGCTTGGACCCGGAGTCTGAAAAAACATTCACCTCCTCTGTGAGGCCATCTTGCCCACAGTCTCCAGCAGGAGTAATGCCTTTCTCACTGTTTCACTGGACTACTATAACACGCCTTGGTGAGTCATGCCTTGTTGTGGAGACAGATGGCTGTCACTTTACAGGCTATGTGGTGAGTGTCTTAAAGACAGGAACTGTATTTTATTTACCCTTTATCCCCAACACATTTCATTGTATCAGGCCTCAGGGCATTTGTGGTTTTACTGAGTGAAGGAGAGATTCCATTCTTGTTCACTTATCTATCAATATCAGTATCAATGCTGGCTATGCTGTTGAGCTATTTTACTGTTCATTTCTTTGCAAAGTTTTCACATAAAATTTGCCTTTTCTGAACTAAAAAGAAAGCTCCGGAATTTTAGGGAATTTTTTTTTCTGTTTCTACCCTTTCTGTTTGCCCTTCTCATTTCACATCATTCTGGGCTTGTTCTGAGACTTCCTGTCTCTTTCTAAAGTCATTGCTAATCTCTCCTCATCAACTGGAGATCTTGGTTCTCGTAGAATTTGTGGCTTTGGAAGTTCCTTTTCTTTTACTTGTGACTACTGATAATATGGCTTTTGAATCAATATCATGTGAAAGAAGAAAAATTAAATTTAGTGAAAATACAGAATTTTTTCTAGTTGTCTGTCATTTAAAAATGGTGAAAACAAAAAAAGCCCAAAGAATTGATTTGAGGGTTTGTGTGTGGTTTAGCAGCTGATTTTGTTTCTATCATCAAGTGTTGGCCATATCTAGTTTTTGCTTTAGCATATTTCTTATATTTAGGTATTTATGCATGCTACCTTAAAGAGAGATTTACCAGTCAGTATTTTTAAAAACTGAATGATAAATGAATAATCTTTTTTTTTTGTTAACCTAGCAGTTGTATTGTAATTATATACTAAAAAGTCCTTTCAAAGAATACAAAAAAAGCATTGTGAATTTTCTTCTATTTTGAGAATAGTTTGCCTCTTAGCATCTCTTGGAGGCAGGAGAAGATATATGTGAATATTTGTGCATATTTTTGGGACATTCTGAAATGAATGCAGCATATCAATTAAGTTATGTTCTTAATTTGTCTAAATAAGAAAAATCAGAGATTTTAGTTCATTCACCTCTAGGTTACAGAGTTTCTCAAGGAAGTTCATATAACTGCTTTAGAACCACTCAGGTGGGTTTTTCAAATATGGCATAGACATTTCCCAATATCGACCTACTGGATAAGAATTTCTGGGTGAATCCAGGTGTCTGATCTTTAGTCCCCTAGGCTATCTTTATGCTCACCTGCATGCTCCGAGCCATGGCTTAGTAGAGTGGTTCCAGGGCATAGGTGAGGAGTCCATGCTGAAGCAACAGGGTTGTCCATGGAACTAAGATAAGCATTTGCAAGACTTTGCAACACTAGATTGTGCAACTGTAGAATAGAAGAGAAATCACTATATGGTAGCTGTGAAAGCATTAGTCTTAAACTTGCAACTATACTTGAGCCTACACTACACTAGTCATTATTTGTTGAATTTCCCTATGGCCATGTAGACTCAGCTCCTAGAGGGCAGGGACTGGTTCGGCATTGTTTGTATCCAAGTATTGTTAAATGTGGAGATTCTTATGTGTTATCATGCTTAAGAATCACCTGGATGTTGTATATAAGTGAAGAATAACTAAATTCTACACCTGAAACCAAATTTATCATATACATTAACTAGAACTTCAATAAAAAATTAAGTAAAGAAAAAGAAAAAGAAAAGAATTACGTGGAGAACTTCTTAAAATGCAAATTCCCAGGCCCCATCCCCACATATTCTGATTTAATAGAACTGGGGTGGGAATAAGGATATGCATTTTAAACAAATGCCCAAGGAATTCTAGTGCTGCTGGTCTGTGGAACCCTCCTACAGAAGCAAGGATCTAAAATAACTGGAAAATGCCGTTTCTTAGTCACAATTCTCAGCACTAAACCAACCAGTATGGTGATCATTAAATTAATCCTATTCTTAATATAGTTTTTCTTAACAAAGAGAAGAAAGAGTATGAAGTCCAATCAAAAAAAATTTTTTTTTACAGGACAACTTGGCATTGATTCTGACTTCCTCAAATTATAATTTTATTGATTTTCCTTTTTATTAAATAAATGTTCATCGAGCTTGCTTTAGCTGGGTATGAGGGCAGTTTTCAGTGCAGTTTTACTGCCCATCTATTGCCTGTTGTTGAAGTGCAGAAGAAATATTTAAATCAAATGGATGAAAAGAATCATCATAGAAAAGGGATGAACAGGGGCACCTGGGTGGCTCAGTGGGTTAAGCCTCTGCCTTCGGCTCCGGTCCTGATCCCAGGGTCCTGAGATCGTGCCCTGCATTGGGCTCTCTGCTCAGCAGGGAGCCTGCTTCCCTTCCTCTCTCTCTGCCTGCCTCTCTGCCTACTTGTGGTCTCTGTCTGTCAAATAAACAAATAAAACCTTAAAAAAAAGAAACAGGATGAACAGAAAATTACCTTATCAGTTGTATTAAGACAAACAGAAGAAAAAGTGTATTTGCTTTATGTTTGACGAGGTTACCATGACAGTTGATTTTATGCAAATTTGGGTTATGAGGTGCCCATATTTGGTCAAACATTCTGGACGTTTCCCTGAAGGTGAGGTTAACACTTAAACTGTTAGACTGGGTAAAGCAGGTTGCCCTCCCTCACGTGGGTGGGCCTCATCCATTCAGTTGAAAGCTTTAACAGAACAAACGACCGGCCCTATCTTGAGTAATAGAGAACTCCTCCTTTCTGAATGGAACACTTTTGAGCTGAACACTGGCTTTTTCCTGACTTTACAACTGAACTGAAACATTGGCTTTTCATGGACCTCAATTGAATATACATACATTTACATCTCTCATCAGTTTTGTTTCTCTGATGAACCCTGACTAAAAGAGTTATAGCTTTATTTCTCTTATTTTTTCCTTTTATTAAACAGTGCCATATTTTCAAAGTGTTTAGAAATATAGAATGTTTGAACTCCTATTTATAACATGTTTTGTGCCTCAGCAACTTTTTCTTTGTCAGACTACACAGAGAGGACAGGAATGAGGTCCATCTCATACACATCACAGCAGCACGGCCCAGTGGAAATTGGAAACTGGTGTGTAGCCTGGAGCATCATACAAGCTATTCTGTCATTTCCTTTGAGAGCACGTCTACCCAGGGTATCATATCATAGACTTTGTCCAGGCACGGGCAAGACAGGGAATGGCAGGGGAAGAATAAAGAGACTTGCCAGGTGTGCCTGTCACTGAGGATTCGTAGCTACATCACAAGCTGTCTGTCCATTGTGGTATCTTATGATCCCAGAGTCATCATTTGAGAACCCTTCATCAGGACAAAGATGAGCAGTTTCTGCAGCCCACTGCAATCTTAGAGAGCTGTCCTGCTCCACGGTGTGTGTGTGTGTGTGTGTGTGTGTGTGTGTGTGTGTGTGTACTTCTTTACTTATTTAATCGAAGCAGAATTAACATACAGTATTATATTAGTTACAGATGTGGAACATACTGATTCAACAATTCCATACATTACTCAGTGCTCACCATGATAAAGCGAGAGTGCCCTGAGTGACTGTAACTTCAGTCTTCTTAAAAAGAGAATTGGGGGGCGCCTGGGTGGCTCAGTGGGTTAAGCCTCTGTCTTCAGCTCGGGTCATGATCTCGGGGTCCTGGGATCGAGTCCCGCATCTGGCTCTCTGCTCGGCGGGGAGCCTCCTTCTTCCTCTCTCTCTCTGCCTGCCTCTCTGCCTACTTGTGATCTCTGTCTGTCATATGAATAAATAAAAAATCTTTAAAAAAAAAAGAGAATTGGCTTTAAGAGGATTTGGCCTTATTACCATCATGGCATATAAACATGTACACTTACACTTGCATAGAATCCTGTATGAAGGACTCATGGGAAAACTCCTATTCCTTCTTTTCTTAAAAATACTGACTTCATTAGTAAAATGGAGATGTTTGCTTAGTTGCAAGAAAAAATAATCTGTTCAGCTGAAAATGGGAAAGAATTTACTAAGTTTGAAGAACTAAAAATAATTCCTGGCTGGTCTTATTCCTGTCCTCTGTATTTAGAGGAATTTACTCCTGATACTATTATTACAGGAAATTCCAAAAGCATGAACATTTTCTGGTATTTTCACAAAAACAAGTGTTTATGTTTTATTTAATTTAGGCACAGAGGAGAGCAGGATTTCTTTGTATGCATTGAAGTGTCTAACGGATGCCGTAACAATGTGATTTTGTGTAAAATGTAGATAATGAAAGCATTTAAAAATTCATAGAAGGGTAATAGAATATCACACTTACTTTCAAACTTTGTTGAAGTCCACTACAAACAACGATTCTTAACACTAACAATGTCATCATTATTGTTTTAGGGAAGGGACATTGGTATCTTTCTCTAGGATCAGCTTTTAGGTTATTATGAAAATGATCAGTGGTGAATAATCATGAACAGATCAGATTACTGTGAGATGTCCAGTTATTGTTGCCAGCTAAGTTAGTACAGGGATTGAAGAGTGATAAAATATTCAGATGTTTTTGTAAAAAGCCCCACACAGGGAAGTGTTTGGTCAATAGCATCTCTTGCTGGTCTCAGCTCCTCTTTCATCTTATCTATTAATTTTGGGGCATGGAAACACCATTGTCAGATGTGTCAATATCATACATGTGTTGGACAAAGATAAAGATACTGAAAATGCTGAGCTCCAGTTTAAAATGTCCTCAGACCACAACTCTGAATTTCCAAGTGCACTGTGCCCTTCCAAGGTCCTATAAAAATTCCATCTTGATTTGTCATTAGAATTTTTTTATGGCTGTGAGTGGGTTTTGGGAAAGGAGAGCTATGCAGTGAAGAAAACTCTTTGCATGATCGTGAGTTCAGTTCTTGTGAGTTTTATATAATCACCACCACAGATCATGTCAATAATTCACTGAAGAAAGCTGAAAGAAGTTCTGTTCATGGAATACACTGGTGACATTTTCCTGAATATGTTTTAGCAGTCAGCTGAACACGTGCTTTTTTTAGAGCTATTGCTGCCACAGGTAACTGTATAAAAATCTCATCTAACAACTTTGACTTAAATGTGCATCGGACAATACCTTTGTACCAGCGGGCCACATTAATTTTTTTGCATCTAACAAAATCAGTATTGAGAAATTTGGAATTGCTTTGCTAAAGTAGGTATTTACTGAGTATCCCCAATCCAATTCTTTCCTCTAATATGGTAATCTGTTATCTGTATTCAATTATCTGGAAGGTGAAAGTTGCCGGGCTGCCCAATGGAAAATTTTAAGCCCTTTCACTCTGGGTCTGTTGTCTTTTCAGATCAATCTTTCTGCTAATGACAACCAATACTTTCATATGTGATTACAGGCCTGCTCCATCTTTTCATGAGCCGAGACTCTTTGGAATCATATGTATTGATCTTTTTAATAGAAGTCAGGAAAAATAAAATTACTCTGGCTTCTTGCGGCAAAACGATGATAAATGAGAACTTAGAAACTTATGGGAGAAATTTTTTCTGCCTTGGATTATTTTAATCACTAAAAATGATTGTCTTTTTAATAATATTTGCTTTCCATTATGCACATTTGCAGCAAAGCCAAAAATTGTTTCTGTATTGCCTTATGAAACCACATTGAGGCAGGGGCCTGTTGATATTCCCGTACCTGCTGGCGACTCAGGTATAGTGGCCCCCAACAGGAGGCAAAGAGCCAAGCTCCAGAGTCTTTGCAGCAATCTCAAGTTGGCTTTCAGCAGAGCACTTCTGATGAAAGAGAACTTGCTGAACTAGGCATTTTTTGAAAAGGACTTTTGTTTAAAAGCTCATTGTTAATACTATTGTTTTAGAAGCAAGCTTGTATTTCTTTTGTCACTCCTCCTTTTTGATTTCTCCTTGGCTAAGACTGATTATTTCCCAAGTGGGGATGCTTTTTTATTTAAGAGAAAGTAGATGTAATTCTTTGCCTGTGGTTTTGGTTGCTTTCTCTGTGTGTCCGGTAGCTGCTGGTGTTGCCACTGGTGATAACTGGGAATCAAACATGTGGGGTCACTGTTATATCAACTTTTCTCTGAAACCTGAAACTATTAGGACTTGCTTTGGATCTCATTTTAGAATCAGAGCTCTGTGTTTTGTATCTGAATCAAGTTCCCAGTTCCCAGCTGAAGACAGGATTGTTTGCCTGGCTTCACAGGAACATGTGGCCAACAGAGATGATCAAAGAGAGTCAATGCCACTGCACATAGAGATCAGATCTCTGCTGGTATGAAGGCAGGGATGAGGATCAAAATTTTGCAGATGTCAGGCCAAAGTACAGCCATGCTTTGCTTTGTTTGGCCCTTGGAAACCCATCTCTAAGAAGAGAATTTTATTCCAGTGGGACGCCACATGAATAGCCCCCATGGCTCAGTGGGAACATTTCACCTTGATGCAGGGATGAACCCCACTCCACCTACCGCTCTGCCTCAATTTCTGTCTCCCTCCTACCTAAACATGAAGAAAAGAGAGGTCTTATTCAGATACAAATTGGTTCAATGAACTTGTCATTTGACCCAGTTTAATCCAGTCCCATGAAGACTTGTCCAGAGTATACTATGTATGTGCCAGGCGGTGGAATGCAGAAAAGAACAGGGGAGGCAGGTTTCCAGATTGTATGTATAGGACTGATGGTCATGCAATGAAAATGGCCAGCAGACCTCATTACAAGCCCGAGGCATGTGCTAAGGCGCAGGTGTCCAGTGACGTTGAGGAGAGATGGAGTCTGATCTGGGGCTACATGGGAGGCTACATTCAAGTTGAGAACTGAAGAATAGGAATAAGCCAGAGGAAAATTGGAGAAGATGGTGGGGAAAGAATATTCTAGGCTGAGGAAACTGCTGTGTAGAGTGGGAATTTGAGACCTGTGGTCTTTGTGAGGAATGGATATTATCCCAGTATGGCTGTGATACAGAAAGTACCCAGGGATTTGAGTAATTGTCCTTAATGTCACCTGGTAGTACAGGTGATCTCTGAGTCTAAATTTACTCACACATGGAGGTAATGATGATTCTAAGGCAGATTTGGGGCTTCAGCTGTTGAATGAGCTGGGTGTGTGGTGTTGCCTTTGTTTAGACTGTTCAATTTTGGCTCTTTGCTATCTTTGACTGAAAGGCAGTGTTTGTAAAATTGTTTGAATATTTCTAAAATTTTGGTCTTAATTTATAAAAATGAGTGGAAAACATTAGAACCCAAAAGCTGATGTCTGTGATAAGAAACATAGGCTTTAAAAAATTTTCTAAAATTGAAAGAAAAATGGAAAGTTTTGTGGTAAATTAACCTGAGGCATGCATTACTTTTAAGACTGTCAATCATGTATTCATATGTGAACCTTTAGGCCTGTCAATTGTGTATTCACACGTGGAAAGCAAATAAAATATTAAGGGGCGTGTTTAAAATATTAGAAATAAACTAGTGTAGAGTACAAGTGTGTCTAAAGATTAGGTATAATTAAAGAATTTTTAATGGGATTCTCTGGGAGTCCCATCATCATGAAAAATATGTTATTTAATATATGAAACATATGAAAATGTATATTACTTAAATAGTACTCCACTTGCTCTCTGCAATCCACCCCTTTAACACACACACACACAGATTTTTATTTTATTTGAAAATAGAGGACTGTTTTAATTTTTTTTCTTTTGGGAGTTTGTTAAATATGATTAGAAATTACAGATTCAAAATTTAGTAGCTTACATGATATCAGTTCTTAGTTCTGTGTATTAGATGAAACAGTGGAAAAATGTGAAATTAAAAGGAACCATAAACATCTGTTTGTACCTACTTTGCTGAGAACTTCTGCAGTTGCCATTAACTCTTTCCAAATTTCCAAAATTTAGATTTTGGTATTAGAAAATTAACAGCTCTTGGTAATGGTCAACATTACAGAAATTGATAACAAATTGGATAAATGGAAATAGATAGCAAAATATGACTATAGAGACAAAAAGGAGAAAGAGGAAGAGAATCTTTAATTCTACTGAGTTAGGAATTCTGAAGTTTTATTGAGGTGAATTCTGTAAACAAATATTGTTATATAGTTACTTAAGTTCTAAAGGAATATTGTACTTTGGTTACATGCTTGACTGACTACAGGAGGTTTAAATACCTTTAAATACAAGGGTGCCACCAAGGGATTTCAGCAACTGACAATTTCAAAAATCCACCTTACACCAAGGGATTTCAGCAACTGACAATTTCAAAAATCCACCTTACATCACACCTTCCTGAGGCTGTTTCAGTTTAAGCCAGTCTCTCACTTGATCCTCTATAGGCTTTGGTGGTTGCATTAGGAAGAGTCTAATATCTTGGATAATTTAAAAGTCCTTTTGTAGAATGAAGATTCAGCAGGTAGGATATAGACTAGGTTATCAAACTTTTAAGTTCATAATTAACAAACTAAAATATGCAAGAGGAAAAATGCCTTCTCTCTTTGCCATCTAATATGTGTTAGAGAATCTTCCACTTCCCCATACCACAGTAAGTTCTGCTAGTAATTTATTTACAGTTGGGTATTCTCTTCTCTTTATCTATTGAAAACATTGAGGCCTATGCTGTCATTTTGGTTGCAATTCCATCAGTACCCATTTACCTTAAAATGACCTTTAATTTTTTATGACTCAGACCTGCAGAAAAACATTGTTGGTCAATTTTCTAGGCTGGTTTTATCCACCACCTCTTTCTTGATACTCTGCATCACAACCACCTGTTAGTCTTTTGA
Source organism: Taxidea taxus jeffersonii (assembly GCA_003697995.1). Lineage (NCBI taxonomy): Eukaryota > Metazoa > Chordata > Mammalia > Carnivora > Mustelidae > Taxidea > Taxidea taxus. Next base: position 4,670 of record ML106661.1, on the reverse strand, counting down.
TATCCTAAAGGGTTGGGGAGATTAAGCTATTGATTATAACCCTGAGGGTGATTACTTAAAGCTCTTTCTCAGGAAGATTCTAAAAGCTGGTATGTGCTCAGCCATCCATCTGGATAACTCTCTAAAGTTTGCAGGTGAGATATTCCCATCAGCATAAGCATGTGATGTGGACATTGCATGGCCTGCTTGTGAGAATATGTTGACTCTTGACTACGCACCCTTCTTTGCATATCTCTCCTGTTTGCTGTTTGCACATACTTTAATTGATAACTTTATTTCTTTGTTCAGGTCCAGAGTTGTTCTTGCTCTGTAAACTACATAATCCCTCCAGCAATACTTGTTAATTATCTGGGAATAGCACTTTAAAAATTCTGTCAGTTGAGACATTGTGGCATATCTTAGGCTTCAACCCATTGCTGAGTCACCCTGAGGTGAGCAGATGAGCACCTCAGGTCTAAGAGGTCTGTCAATGCTGACTTCTAAAATCAGAGTTCAGTTTATTTAGAGCAACCAAACTGAAAATACCCCATATTGACAATAGGAGATATAGCAGACCTGATAACTGAAAGTTATCCCATAGGGGCAATCTAGGCAGCATCTATTTTAAGCTTTTAAGAATTCAAAATGCTTATTTATGTATTATTTAACTGAGAAACAACATCCTATTAGGTTCAGGTGTACATCCTAGTGATCTGATATTTTTATATATTACAAAATGGTTCCCACAATAAGTCTAGTTACCACCTGTTACTATACAAAGTTATCACAATATTACTGATTATATTTCCTTTCAAATTTGTTAATTCTTTCATTTGTTTACTTGTTCATTTCATAAGTGCCTACTTAGTACCAGAGAGATGCCAGGTACTGAGGTAGGTACTGGACATCCAAAGATTCATTAAGCATACCTCCCTCAGGGAACCAAGGACCAGTGGAGGATCTGGATTCTCAAGAATGATGACAATAATTGGTCCCAAAGCTATGAAGGAGGAATGCTTAAGTGCCAGGAGAGGAAGGAAGTACCCTAATGCCCCACAGCTCATGAAATGGTGTTTTAAGGGTCATTTTTTTCCCTTACGGATTACAGATCAGGGAAGGCTAGGTATGCAGAGGTGGTAGTATTTGGGTTGAGCATTTAGAATTGAGTAGGAGTTTTCCAGATGGATACAGGTTTTTTGTTTTGTTTGTTTCTTTTTGTTTTTGTTCTTTTTTTTTTCTTTTGCAAATTAAACAGCAATTCTGAAGACCCAGGGAATGATGGGGATTTGAACATCCACTCAAAACAGTTTATTTTCATATGTGTTATTTATAGTAAGAACACAACTTTCCCTTAAAGATCTATGTTCAATGTTTTCTATTTGTATTAATGCTTGATTTCCACATTTTAAAACTTAGAGCCATATTTTATGTGCTTTAAAATGTAGGTCAGTGGGAAAGAAGATTCAATGACCAATTTTCATTTAACACCACTTTTTTAGGGATCCACATTTAATTTGTAAGTTTAGAATGGTTTCTGTCACATCTATTTAAGCATATAAAATAGCTTATTTTCTGTGGTTCATTCTGGATATTCTTTTTTTAAAGATTTTATTTATTTATTTGGTAGAGAGACTGAGAGAGCACAAGTAGGGCACACAGTGGGCAAAGACAGGGAGAAGCTCCCTGATGAGCAGGGAGCCTGATGTGAGACTCAGTCCCAGGGCCCTGGGATCATGACCTGAGCCGAAGGCAGATGCCTAACCATCTGAGCCATCCAGGTGCCCCATTCTGGATATTCTTAATATGAAAATATTTGAAGTGGATATGTCGCTATGTTTTTTCTACCTCAGTGGAAGTTGCTCATCTGTAAATGTTTGGATTTACTATGGACGGACCTGGATGTGCTAAGGAGTTACAGTACTTTCATTCCTGAATCTAGGACAACACAGAATTTTGAAAGTGCAAATTGGATGCTTGACAGCTGGCAAGTGAGAAACAGAGAGAATTTGTTTCCCTTTGGGGTTTGATAACTGTTAATTCTTCATGAACTTGGCTTCTGCCAAATATATATTATACTTTCCTCTGAATGGAAATTCATATTGTTAAACTCTATGTGAACTCAAGGTATTAATGTAGAGTGCTTACTAGCAAAAATGACTTGCAAATGTCAGATAAAATTAAATAACATGGCTTAATAAAATAAGCTTGTTTCCGAAAATCTGTTTTTCATATTTGTGAAAGAATTATCTGTCTTGTTATTTAAACCAAGATATTGCCAGGACAGGGAAAAGAGACACTCTCTTATCAATTATCAAGGGAACCATTGATTTCACAAAGCCAATTAAAGTATTTCTGGAGGAACAAGTAAATATTAGTTTTAGAAGCATTTCTTTTTAAAAGAGACCAGGTGACTAGGATAAAACTACTAAATAAAAATAAGACATACTATTCATTACTTAAGGCACACTGAGCAGCTGGGCATGCTTGGACACCATTGGTTCTCCAATTTAACTGACTTAAACAGTATGAACAATTAGCTTTCACTAAGCCACAGACATAAAATAGATAGACTTCCTGGCTATTTGGAATGAATTTTGACTCGAACAAATGTCTCATGGTTTGAATGGATATTTGTGAGCAATGAAGAGTTATTATCAAAAAGCAAGTCTGAATATAAGGTATTCTCTGGGGATGATGAGAACACCCATTTGTTCTTTGTGGTCCTTGTTGGAATTAGGTGTGAATCACCATTTGTCCAGCATAGTGATGTGATACAGTACAGAAACAGGGGATGCTTCCAGAGCATGTTGGCTCCTGCTTACGGGACACTTTAGGGAAAGCGTGTTAGCTTGGTTCATGGTGGAAGTGAGTGGGGGTTGTTTCTTGGAATAATGTTCTTAGGTGATGCTGACTTGATCTGTGGTGCTTGAGAAATATTTCTCCTGGTAAAATTGATCTAAGATGACTTTTTAACTCTGATGGATCTACATCGAGGAGTCCATCCAGGATCTACTGGATCTCTGTTCAGAACCAACTCTTTTGAATAAGATATAATTAAAATTATTGCTGTGGGTAAAGTTCAAAGTTTTTCTTCTTGGAGAATATGCTATCAATCTCAGGACAAAGACTGTCATAACAAAACTCCTTTCAATAATCCTTTATAATTCTGTCAGCTGTGAATGGCCTCATACCTTTTATCTACCCTGGGAATAATCAGTTCCCTGAACCTACTCACCAAATGCACAAAATAGTCTCTGATTTTATTTATTTTAATTTTCAAATGGTCTATTTTATGTTTCTCTAACTTAAGGAGATACTATCAAGTTAGAGTACATTGGAATTTGGTAAAGAACCAATAATAGATGGGAATTGAAGAACAAATGTCAATGTAATTCAAGATTTTTCCAATTATTTACTCCTCTGTAGACATTAGCTATCCATTAATCTTTTCATACCCTAATAATAGAGTCAAGGAAAATGTGAGTACCACCCATGAACATAGGAATTCTCTCCTTTGACTTTTAACTAGTATTTGGTCCTTGTCGTAGTCTATTTGAGTTGCTATAAAAGACATAGACTGGATAAACAACAGAAATTTGTTTCTCATAGTTCCGGAAGCTGGAAGTCTGAGATCAATGTGTCAGCAAATTCCATGTCTGGTGAGGACCTGCTTCATAGTTCATAGACAGCTGTTTTCTCACTGTGTCCTCACATGGCAGGAGAAGCAAGGTAGCTCTGTGGGTTCTCTTTTATAAGAGCACAATTATGTTTATGAGGGCTCCACCCTCATGCCTAATTACCTCCCAAAGGCCCCACCTCCAAATACTATCACACTGGGCTTTGAGATTTGACATATGAATTTTGGGGGACCACAAACATTTAGCCTATAACAGTCCTTTTTATATTTAAGTTTTTATTTTTTATTTTTATTTATTTTTTTAAAATTTATTCATTTATTTGTTATATATATAGAGAGAGAGCGAGCACAAGCAGACAGAGCGGCAGGCAGAGGCAGAGGGAGAAGCAGGCCCCCTGCCGAGCAAGGAGCCTGACGAGGGACTCGATCCCAGGACGCTGGGATCATGACCTGAGCCGAAGGCAGCCGCTTAACCAACTGCGCCACCCAGGCGTCCCTAAGTTTTTATATTAATTCCAGTTAATGTATAGCATTCTTTTAGTTTCAGGTGTACAGTATAGTAATTCAACAGTTTCATATAATACCCTGTGCTCATCACAAGGACACTCCTTAATCCCTACAACCTGTTTCACCCATCACCCCATCCCCACCCCTCTGGTAACCATTAGATTGTTCTCTAAAATTAAGAGTCTGTTTCTTGCTTTCTCTCCCTCTTTATTTTTTTCCCCTTTGTTTGTTTGTTTCTTAAATTCCATGTATGAATGAAATCATATGGAATCTGTCTTTCTCTGACTGATTTACTTTGCTTATACTCCCTAGCTCCATCCATGTCATTGCAAATAGCAAGATTTCATTCTATTTTATGGCTAAATAGTATTCAGTTGTGTGTGTGTGTGTGTGTCCCCACATTTTCTTTACCCATTCATCAAACAATGGATGCTTGGCTGCTTCCATAGCTTAGCTATTATAAATAATGCTGTTATGAACATAGGGTTGCATGTGCCCTTTGATTTAGTGTTCTTGCATTCTTTGTGTGTATTCCCAATAGTGCAAT
>ML106660.1:0-36677 GCA_003697995.1 Taxidea taxus jeffersonii | reverse complement strand
TTTTTTTTTTTTTAGAGAGAGAGAGAGAGAGTGCAAGCACATGAGTGAAGGCTGGAGGGGCAGAGGGAGAGGGAGGGTGAGAAGCAGAAGCAGAAGAAGAAGGTTGGATCCCAGGACCCTGAGATTGTGACCTGAGCCGAGGTTGGCAGACCCAGGTACCCCCAAATGAATATTTTTTGTTTATTTATTTAAATTAGAGAGAGAGCACAGGTGGTAGGGGCAGACGGAGAGGGAGAAGCAGACTCCCCACTAAGCGGCAAGCCCTATACGGGGTCTCTATCCCACCACTAGGGATCATGACCTGAGGTGAAAGGTGACGCTTAACCAACTGAACCACCCTGGCACCCCCAAATTAATTTTCATTTTATTTTATTAAAGATTTATCTATTTATTTGAGAGAGAGGGAGAGAGCATGACAGGGGGAGGGGCAGAAGGAGAGGGACAAGCAGATTCTCTGCTGAACAAGGAGCCTGACGCATGTGGGGCACTATCTCAGGACCCTAAGATCATGACTTGAGCTGAAATCAAGTGTTGGTCACTCAACTGACTGAGCCACTCAGGTGCAGCCCCCAAATTAATTTCTAAATACAATTATCAATTATGCAAAATCTTTATTCAGAATCCCATTTTATGTGTCTAGGAGAGTTTACATTGCCCCTTTTGCAGGTGACAAAGTGATACCTGTAAACCAACTTCTCTCTAAAAAAATCAGTTTGATTGAGGGAGATCTTCCAAATCCAAGGCCAGGGACTCACTTGCACAGCAAGCAGGGGGCCTCTCCTGTGGAGTATAGCGCCTCCTGTGGAGTATAGCGCCTCACTCTGGCAACTGTTTGAGTCCTAGCTCATCCTCTAGAATGCGTGATCCTCTAGAATGCGTGAGCAGTTTTGTGGAGGATTTTGGTGTTTCTTTCTTTTTTTTTTAAGATTTTATTTATTTATTTGATAGAGATCACAAGTAGGCAGAGAGGCAGAGAGAGAGAGAGGAGGAAGCAGGCTGTCCGCAGAGCAGAGAGACCGATGCGGGGCTCGAATCCACGACCCTGGGATCATGACCCGAGCAGAAGACAGCGGCTTTAACCTGCTGAGCCACCCAGACGCCCCTATTTTGGTGTTTCTTTAACTGGGTACAAGGAAATTGCTGCATCAGTTGCTGTATATGTCCCAACACTTCTTGGACTTCCCAGGCTAATTTTATTTTTATTTTATTTAAAGTAGGCTCCACGCCCAGCATGGAGCCCAACCCAAACTCTTGAACCCACAACCATGAGATCAAACCCGAGACCATGAGATCAAGACCTGAGCTGAGATCAGGAGTCAGACGCTCATAAAAAAAAAAAAGAAGAGTCAGATGCTCAGTTGGCTGAGCCATCCAGGTACCCTTTCCCAGACTAATTTTAAAGCAAATTGTAAGTTCTAGGTGGCTCAGTCAGTTAAGTGTCTGCCTTCCCCTCAGGTTATGATCGGGGGGTTCTGGGATCAAGCCCAGCATTGGCCTCCTTGCTCAGTGGGATCCTGCTTCTCCTTCTCCCTGTCACTCCTCCTGCATGTACACACACACACACTCTCTCTGTGTCAAATAAGTAAAATATCAAGAAAAAAAAAAGCAAGTTGTAGATCTGCCTGATTTTAGAGGAGTAAGGATAAGGCTATGCACTTAAAGGAAAACAAAACCAATTTACCATGGAATCTTGTAGGCAAATGATTGTGCCCATATTAAGGAACTAAAATTACTTGAGTAGGAAATGAGTCAGAGGCCCTGCTGTGTTTCTGGATAGTGCAACTCTCTCTGGTGGTCACAGTTTTGTCTTCCCTAAACTAAAGAATGGCACTATTTCCTCAGATTGGGGTTTCAGTTGGTTGCAGTCTCATATCTGGTGAGAGTTTTCACTCCAAAAGTGCCAACATAATACAGAATCACTTAGGGATGCCAGGGTGGCTCAGACCATTAAGTGGCTACCTTCAGCTCAGGTCATGATCCCAGGGTCCTGGGATCGAGTCCGCATTGGGCTACTTGCTTCGGGGAGCCTGCTTCTCTCTGCCGGCCACTCTGCCTGCTTGTGTTCTCTCTCTCTCTCTCTGACAAATAAATAAACAAAATCTTTTAAAAAAGATATAGAATCATTTACAAACCAAGTATAAGTATTCTACAAAAAAGAAAATATTGTGACATAAAACATCTCAAGTGGCACTGTCGACTGCTTTTTTTAAAAAAATCTCTAAAGCAAAGAATGGGCTTGGCTGAGCCTTGTATCCTATAGACTTTGAAAGAACATGTAGTAGATTTCCTACTGGTCTTGGTAGGAGGTTAAAGAACATACGGAGTTGGCTCTTTGAGCTTCAATTTTTACATCATTTCTAGCTCTTTTGTCACAACTGAAAAATTAATTCCTAAACCTTTTTCTCAAGCTAGGATAAATTGTGAGTAGGGACCATGCTTACATTATGTAAACAACAGAGGGACTAATTCCTCTCTGACTTTCAGGCTTATTTATAGATTTGGGTGACTCAAGAGTGGAGCTGCCTCACGTCACTGTCACTATATTTCCTACAGGATTGTATCTCCTTCACTCTCCTTTCTTGGCTGATGTCTCTGGCACATGGAGAAGCAGGAAAGGTTCCTTGTGAAAGACGCTCACCACATTTCTGCGGGGAGGGCTTTCCCTATCTGCTGTAAAGATCTTATGGCTTCAGCTGCTGATACTGAGTCATTTAAGAACCCACTGCAGGGACGCCTGGGTGGCTCAGTTGGTTAAGCAGCTGCCTTCGGCTCAGGTCATGATTCCAGCGTCCTGGGATCGAGTCCCACATCGGGCTCCTTGCTCGGCAGGGAGCCTGCTTCTCCCTCTGCCTCTGCCTACCACTCTGTCTGCCTGTGCTCTCTCTCTAACAAATTAAAAAAAAAAAAAAAGAACCCCACTGCATCTAAGCCCAAAAAAGAATGTCCCCCCCTCACGCCACCCCCCGGAGACCACAGATTCCAAGTGACATGCTATGTCTCCCAAGACACCTCTTTCACTGTTCTGGTGCCCCATGATCTCTCATTTTTCTGCTTCTTTTTGGATTAGGATTTATCTGCTAAGTGATAATATCATTGACATTTTTGTGGTAGAGGATTTTTAAAAAACCTAGCTTGCCTTAATGAGATTAAGGAAGGTATGACAGTCTCTTTTGAAATGTCTCTTACAGGGGTGCCTGGGTGGCTCAGCTGGTTAAGCATCTGCCTTTGGCTCAGGTCATGATCCCAGGATCCTGGGATTGAGCCCCACGTCAGGCTCCCTTCTCGGCAGGGGTGTCTGCTTCTTCCTCTATGCCTTCCCCTGCTTGTGCTTGCTCGTGCTCTCTTTCTCTCTCTCTCTGAAAGAAATAGAAATCTTTTTAAAAAATTAAAAAAAAAAAAAGAAATATCTCTTACAGATTCTGTGCACCCAGGGAAGTATGATGTAGTGGAGACTCAGGTAGTCCATTTATTAAATGACTGCTATGTAGACTAAAAGATATATACAGTTAGTCCTCACTTTTCAAAAGGTCACATTAGATCGCCTCACTTTTATGAATGACCTACATTAGTACCTGTTCTTGCTAACCAAAGGAAATCTGAAGATTTTCACTTCTACAAAAAAAAAAAGTGAAAATGGCACTCAGTGTTTGTTTTGCAGTGAGCATTGAGGCAGTATGCACACGGAGCATTGAGAGTGTCCCTGCCAAGTTTCTTTCCTGAGATCTACGCTAAAATGTAGGTAAGATTTTTCCTAAAAAGACCTTGTATTTATTGAGCCCTTACTATATGCCTACCCCTGTCCTAGCTCAAGTGTATCAGCTCATTTGGTAATGACACCAGCTTTAAGATGCCAATGCTACTGCTGTTATTAACTCCATTTTATTGATGGAGACACCGAGGTTCAGAAATTCTCAGAGATGCAAAGTAACTTGCTGTAGGTCACACAGTAAAGAGAAGAGTGGCATTTCAAACCCAAGCAGTCTAGCACTAGAAACCAACATTTTTAACTGCTACGGTATAATGCCTCCATGGTTTACAGGCTCCTGATGGGTAAGGAGCAAATGAATCAGTGTGTATGAAAACACTTTTGTGAGTTGTGAGACACAATGCACTACTGTTACTTGTAGTGGACAATCAATAAACGGCTTAGCTGAATTGTTTGGTGGCACAAAAAGTATTTATACTTGTATTGTAATGATCCTTGGTACTTTTCAAAGTGCTTTCACACATTTGATCCCCTGGGATAATAAGCCACTTTGAATCCATTTTGGAACAAGGCTGGTCATCAATACTTGTGGGGCTGCTGAAGTCACAGGCCCAGAGATGGGAAACACCTTGCTTACAGCAGGAAGTCAGTAAGTAACCCAGTCAGGACTGGCACGCGAATGATCTGACTCCTGGCTGATCCCTCTTTGGTTTTGTCTTTGGTTTTTGTTGTTATTATTTGTTAAATTAAACATATGAGTTATTAGTAATAAACAGAACTATACAAATTATCTTTTCTCCCAGCTGTTCTTTCTTCCTACAGGTTTTGCTAATTCAGGATGTTGCTGTATAAAAACAAAAATCCCCTGGGATGCCTGTCTGAAGAGCATATGACTCTTGATCTCAGGGTCCTGAGTTCCAGACCCACATTAGGTATAGAGTTTTACTAAAAAAACTAAATAAACTTTAAAATAAATAAATAAAAACAAAGATCTCCTTTAGGATTTGGATCTGTACAACTGCATTATCTTATAAGAACTTTTTTCCAAAATGCAAATCTTTTGTCCCCCCAAAAGCATAGCATGCTCATTGCAAAACCAAAATGTAATAAAGTAAACATCCTCTCTAATCCCACCACCCAAAGATAACCATTTTCACATTTTAGTTTTCCTTTTCAACTTTTTTCTGTGTACATACACACTTTCTACGGTATTATTGTAATGCCATTTTGTAATGTTTTTTCTAATCTGTCATACCATGATAATAAAGATAGAACTAGAGCTTCAGTTTTATTGGCAGCATAGCATTCTATTTTATTGATGTGCTGTAATTTGTCTGAAACTGAGGATTATACTTGACTAGACAGGGAGTAAGTCTTCCCAAACTTTAATGGCTAGCCACAGAAACCAAAGCTCTTAGGATAATGATGACCATGCTCTCTACTGGGTCAATTGCTTTTATTTATTTATTTATTTATTTATTTTGCATTGGAGGAGTTTGGTAATTATAAATATAAGTAAAAAGATACATGGAGGGAGTTTACATTTTATAATGTCTGTTATGTTCTCTTTAATGCTCTGCCACTTGGCATGGTACTAGAAAAGTTCCTGCCTCTTTCGTAGGAAGATAGTTTAATTTTTCTTTTGTGGTTTGCAGTGGTAAACACTTAAATTCAAGCTCAAAGCAAATTTTTGTGATGTTGCAAACAAAATACCTTAACTGCTTTGTAACCTGCAAGCCTTTTACAATTTTTATTTTTAAAAAAGATTTTATATATTTATTTGTCAGAGAGAGAGAGAGAGCGAGCACACAAGTAGGGGGAGCAGGAGACAGAGGGAGAAGCAGGCTCCCTGCCGAGCAAAGAGCCAGTTGCAGAACTCGATGCAATGGACCCTGGGATTATGACTTGAGCTGAAGGCAGACGTTTAACCAACTGAGCCACCCAGGTACTCTCCACCCAAACTGTTCTTAACATGTGTTCATGCCTAGCTATATTTCAGAGGAATATGTGTAGTGACATCACCATGTTCTCTAGTTTTATGCTACTACTGAGTAGATGCATGATCCAAGGCTGCACTGTACAGTAGTGCTTTGGGGGATATGAGGCAACTGAATTCCATAAGCTTTCTGTTCCTCAGACCATTTGGACTGGTTCTACCTTGAGTGTGGGGGTGGGGGTGGGTGGGTGTGTACTCTTTTCCAATTCAGAAGGTGGCACCATGTAGCAGAATCCCAATGTGGGAGGGGCTGGGAGGTCTTTCAGTAAGTAACACTTTCTGTGAGCCTCAGTCTCATTTTTTTTTTAAAGATTTTATTTATTTGTTAGAGAGAGGGAGAGTGCACAAGCACAGGACAGAGGGATAAGCAGCCTCCCCACTGAGCAAGGAGCCCTGGGGCTCTATCGTAGGCCTCTGGGATCATGACCTGAGCCAAAAGCACCTGCTTACCTGACTGATCCACCCAGGCACCTCTGTCTCCTTATTTGTAAAACTAAGTTACCTATGCTTGTCTAGTCTGATTTAGCAGGTTGGTGGGAGGGTCAAATTAGGTTACACAAAGAAAATGCTTTTATAAACAATGTGATATCAATACTTAATAATAAAAATGGTAATTACTATTATCATGCCCCTGGGCTTTGTTTCCAGTCACTTGGTAAGTCCTAGAATGAAGTTGTACAGGTTGACCTCCTCAATTCAGTTTTTTTAAAAAAGATTTTATTTATTTATTTGACACAGAGAGAGAAATCACAAGTAGGCAGAGAGACAGGCAGAGAGAGAGGGGGAAGCAGTCTCCCCGAGCAGAGAGCCCAATGTGGGGCTTGATCCCAGGACCCCGAGATCATGACCCAAGCCGAAGGCAGAGGCTTAACCCACTGAGCCACCAAGGCGCCTCTCAATTCAGTTTTTTAAAAGAGATTTTATTTATTTGAGAGAGAGAGAGAGAGAGAGGAAAAAGGAGCAGTGGGGAAAGCCAAAGGAGGAAGCAAACTCCCCACTAGGCTGGGAGCCCTGGCAGGGCTGGATCCCAGGAACCCAGGATCATGAGTGGAAGCAGAGGCTTCACCCATTGAGTCACCCGGGGAGCCCCTTGTCAATTCGATTTTTGGAAAATGTTTTGAAATCCCCAAATAAATGTGTCTGAGGAAAAAAGCACAACCTTCTGTCTATAACAGGTCCTAAACTCAAGATTTATGATTAGTACAGTTCTTTTTGGCATCCAGCCAGGTGCAGTACTTTATTCATTTTCAGGACTACTTTACTGCCAATCTACCTGAAGGACTTTAGGTAGGTCACCTTTCCCTTAAATGGGTCGAGGTATCATGACCCTCTTTACCGTTCACGTGGAAAATATTTGAGTCAGGTGTTAGTAATTATTTATCAAGCCAGGAACTGTCTGGGTAGACTGTCTTTTGGCTCAGGTCATTAGTTGTTGGAGACATGGTCAGAAAGCCCACTCTGGAAGGGTTTTAACCCTCACTAGCCCAAATCCTTTGTTTTTACATATGAAGGAACTGAAGCACCGGAGAGTTTAAATGACTTGTCCAATGCAGGAGGTTGAGCGATGGTACTGGAACTGGAATCCATTCTTCTGTATCATTCTCTAATCTAATCTAGAGAATCCGAGATCACTTGCAGCATGTTCCCGAAGTTAACCTAGAGAGAAAGCTAAGGGCTTAAACACGATAGGAAATAGTTTGGGATATTTGTGCATTAGGTCCCAGCCGCCACCTGCCTCGCCTCGCCCACTTCCTCAGCCACCTTGGTAGCCCCGCCCTCTTCAGGTGGCCCCCGCGGCTTCCTGGTAGCCCAGCCTGCTCCTCCCCCACAAGCGGAACCAATATTCTGAGACTTCCAGGGTCAGCCGGATCTTTCTCTCTCAGACTCTTCGCAGCGGTGACTCGGCAGCAGCGTCTCGCGTCATCAGTGACCGCCCAGTACCTTGCTACGCTTTGCGTCGCTCTGCTAGGAGCAGTCACCTCCTCCTTGGCAAATAGTCCTCGGCGGGGTCCGAGTTCTTGGATAATTGGAGAAGGGGGGGCACAAGAAGTTTCAGCCCGGGAACACGGAATCGACAAGAAGAGTAAGACAGAGACCACAGTTTCTGCAATACTGTGTGAAGTTAGTTAAAAACTTCCTCCTTCCTAAAAGGATCCTTCCGCCTGCAGTCGCGGTGGTGAGGCCGAGGGAGCCGCCATTTTGGATGTTCGGTTCCTGCTGCCACTGCTGCCGCCGCCCCCGGAGCTGCTGGTTTCATTCGAGGTTTCGGGCCGGTGAGTGTCACTCGCGGCGCTAAGAACATATTGCTTCTTTTGCCCCATGCCTGCCGGCAGCGCTCGGCCGGAAGCTTCCTGTCAGTAACAGAGGTCTGGTCTTGGGCTTTGAGGGCTGAGAAGAGAGGACAGAGGCTGGCCCAGGAGGGGCCCGGAGCCCCAGGGGCTGCTCCCACTTCTTGAGGGCCAACCCGAGGCCTCGGACCAGGAGGCTCCGCGCGCGGCTGTCTTCTGTGCTGTGGCCTTGCCCGGCCGGTGCGGGCCTCCTTTGGACCCATTGACTTTCTCGGGCTTCAGTCCTCTTTTGAGGGCTCATTCAGGGAGCCTGGGGTTAGCGGGGCGGGTCCCACCCCCGCGTGTCTTCTCTGAGCCACGTATCAGCGTTCTTGTATCTTGTACTCGGGTCAGGTCTTTCGTAGAACTCTCTTTAGCTCCTCATAATGCCCAGTTAATCGCTGTCTGCTCTGCAGTGCCGTCCTCTCGGCACCGGACATTGCCTTCGCCTCTCTCTACCCTTCCATCCAACTTCTTTTCCAATTTTCAGGGTCCCTCCCCCACTCCCTAACTTAGCTGCGAGTGCACTGCTTACCCTTCTCTCAAACTCTTGATCTTGCGGACGTCAGTTTCTAATAATTCTCCCTATTTTCTTGACTGTCTGGAAGAGTCGGGACGATTGGTTATGTTTCCATGTTAGGGTTTGATGAAGGAGAACCATCGAACCACTCGCTTAGAGTATACTTTAGCAGTAAATGTTTGGAAAGCTGATTAAATGGCTTTTGGGGAGGGGTATAGGGAGGAGGCTGTCAAATATTTTCTCATTTGTGAATGCCCTCCCTGTGCTGAGGACTTGGCTTTTTGGTGCTTAATGACACTTACGTATTTGTCTTGGTGTTATATATCCCTGGGCATGAAAATGCCCGAGAAGGATCTTAATCCGACGTCGGCAGAAAGGGAAGTAACTTTTTTGGCTACTGTAAGGATTAGTTTAGCAGAAGAGAGGAGTGAAGATTTCTTAGTGATCTTAACTTGCAGGTTACGGTCTTTACTGACTGATTCTGAAAAATACTTAAGTTTACTCTGTGTGTTGAATTTTGGGGGGAGTTAGTTGAATTTTGAATATTCATTTCTGCTGTTCTCCCATAAAACTTGTCAGACTATACACCTTAAGTTTTGGTTTAAAAATATAGACTTTCCAGGTATCTATAATCTCACCACTTTAATGCTGTTCTTAAAGTATGTTTGCAGTATGGTAGGCTTGAATAAAAAATATTTTACGGTAATTCACTGATTATTTCCTACATTTCAGGTTAGGCGAGTGTGATTGAATCACCTCTATTTCATCTCAGCCTGGGTTTTTAAACCTGCTGAAGAGAGCTTATTTGAGATTACAGCCTAGTGACTGTTGAAATTTAAATTTGTAACTTAATGGACTCAGTGTAGAGGGATGAAGAGGAAAGTGAAAAAAAATGTATAACTTGAACTTGGATCAGACCTTTTAATACTTTTAATCCATGTCTAAGTGCATTATTCTTATCACCAGGTAGATAAATTCCTGTACTGGTCATATGATGTCTCAGTAGGAGACTGAATGTTTTCATTGTAAATAGTGTTCTTGTTATTTAAAGAGACTTTTCAAAATTATGTTAGTGTTTCTGTACTTACTCTGAGGATAGGGAGTTTCTCTTTTGGATAAAGGAACTATCACACCCCTGAACATCTGTGGAAGGCTTACTCACTTACTAAGTATCCCGTTGTAATTGTTACTGAAATATTCCATTTCTGAGTTACATTTTTTAAAACAAGGTTATTGGAAGAGCTACCAGGTAGGTCTTACTTAACTGTTCATTTCATGATATAATGTATTGGTAGTCAAACATTATTCATTCTTAGGTGGTTTGCATTCATTTGGAAAGTGTCCTTTTGCCTTACAAATTATAAGCAAAATGCTGTTTAGTGCACTGATTGATCACATATTTGAATGTCCACTTTGTCTAAGGTTGTGGGATTATACTTGAAAGAAACATTATTGTTAAGGAAACTTCAGTTCATTTTCTTTTGGGAGCAATTTCTTGTTTCTTATTTTTTTTTAAAGAATTTATTTGTTTATTTGACAGACAGAGATCACAAGTAGGCAGAGAGAGAGAGAGAGGAGGAAGCAGGCTGTCCGCAGAGCAGAGAGCCCGATGCGGGGCTCGATCCCACAACCCTGGGATTACGACCTGAGCGGAAGACGGAGGCTTTAACCCACTGAGCCACCCAGGCGCCCCCAATTTCTTGTTTCTTCATCTGTTTCACTTTTACTTCTAGATTTGAACTAAACATGAATTTTAGTTTATTTTTTTTGGTGAACTCTACCCCTGACTTGGGGGCCAACCTCAAAAACCCTGAGATCAAGAGTTGAATGCTCTACCAACTGAGCCAGCCAGGTGCCCCTTGGTAGTGAATTTTATAGTGAAACTATAAAGTACAAAAATTGTCAGCAATACCTTGGTGTTTTTGCCCCCTGTTTATTTTAAAAAGTAGTCTTGAAATTAGTGATGTGCAAAAACACAAAGTCCAAGTTTTTTATGATTTATTTATTTGGGAGAGCGAGAGAGCATGCACACAAGAAAAGCTTGAGAGCAGGTGGAAAGAGCAGAGGGAGAGTGAGTCTCAAGCAGTCTCTGCACTGAGTGTGGAGTCCGTCTTGGGGATCTGTCTCACCATCTTGAGTTCACAGCCTGAGCTGAAACCAAGAGTTGGATCTTCAACCAGCTGTGCCTCCCAGGTGCCCCCAGGTTTTTTGTGATTTATTTTTATTATTTTTTTAGAGATTTTATTTATTTATTTGAGAGAGTGTGCACAAGTGAGAGAGCACAAGCAGAGGGAGCAGAAGGTGAGGGAGATGCAGACTCCCCACTGAGGAGGGAGCCCAATGTGGCACTCTGTCTCAGGACGATCTGAGCCAAAGGCGTCCATTAACTGACTGAGCCACCCAGGTTCCCCCAGGTTTTTTGTGCTTTATTAAAACTCTATACGTATTGAAAAAGTTGAGTATTTTCCAAAGATTATTTTTATTTTTTTATTTATTTATTTGACAGACAGAGATCACCAGTAGGCAGAGAAGCAGGCTCCCTGCGGAGCCGATTCGGGACTCGATCCCAGGACCCTGGGATCATGACCTGAGCCGAAGGCAGAGGCTTTAACCCACTGAGCCACCCAGGCGCCCCCCAAAGATTAATTTTAATTAAAAAAAATGTATTAGGAAACTACATACCAAAACAGATTTTCGAAATGCCTAATCCCCTTATTTGCGTTTGATGAGGATTTAAAAATTTTGTGTATAAAGCGGGACTTAATTGAAAGCAAAACTTTAAAGCCCTTAGATTTAGCTTCAGAGAATATAAAACTTTTACTTTACCTTTCTATGAACTGGAACTATTTGTTTAGCTATATTTGGTCCTTAAAATTCATTCATTCTCAGCTTTATCAATTGTTGTGAGTTCTTTTTTTTATTTTTAATTTTTTAAATTTTTTAAGATTTTATTTATTTGACAGACAGAGATCATAAGTAGGCAGAGAGGCAGGCAGAGAGAGGAGAAAGCAGGCTCCCTGCTGAGCAGAGAGCCCATGAGGGGCTCGATCCCAGGACACTGAGATCATGACCTGAGCCGAAGGCAGAGGCTTTAACCCACTGAGCCACCCAGGCGCCCCTGTTGTGAGTTCTTGATTTTGACGTCTTCATCCCTCTGTTACTTTTACTCAGTTCCTTTCATGCAGGATTAGGTTTAAAGTAACAACTAATTTTAAAATTAAGAGAACATATAGATTTATCAAACTCTTATATTTCTTGGTATATATGTTTTTAAAGTTGCATCTTGGGGCACCTGGGGCGCTCAGCGGGTTAAGCCTCTGCCTTCGGCTCAGGTCATGATCTCAGGGTCCTGGGATAGAGCCCCGTGTCAGGCTCTTTGCTCAGTGGAGAGCCTGCTCCCCACCCTCCCCCCCCATCTCTCTGCCTACCTCTCTGCCTCCTTGTGATCTCTGTCCGTCAAATAAATAAAATCTTAAAAAAAAATAAAGTATCTTTGTCAGAAAGTATTAGGATTTTTCCATTTGCCTTTTTGTATAGAAAATTTTATATCTGTGAAGACATTCATTTCTATCTTGAAAATACATGTAAGGTTTTTTGTTTGTTTTTTGGGTTTGGTTTTTTTTTTTTCCCCTCCATCACTGAAGGAGTAACAACACAGGTTGGCATGGAGGAATAACTTAATTTGGCATGAGTTTTGGTTACCAGAACATCTCTTGTCAAAATTTGAAGGGTCCAGAAGTGAAAAAAACCTTCATACTTGCCAGACTTGTTGAGTCAGCATTTACTAACACTTTTATATAAAAAGGGCAAGGTGTAAGATACTATGATTGAAATGAGAAATGATTTTTCATTAGGTACTTGGAAGTTTTGTTTTGTTCTGTTTTTTGGCTTAGACAATTGGAGAGAGAAAAT
Source organism: Taxidea taxus jeffersonii (assembly GCA_003697995.1). Lineage (NCBI taxonomy): Eukaryota > Metazoa > Chordata > Mammalia > Carnivora > Mustelidae > Taxidea > Taxidea taxus. The sequence continues at coordinate 24,216 of ML106660.1, read as the reverse complement.
TGAGTTATAAATGTTGTTAGTGAAAAATAGGTTTCAAAAGAAAAAAATAATAGTTTTTTAAAAGATGATGAAAGCATACGTGACCTTTGCACTTTATAAAGAAATAAAGACATCTTAAAGGCAAGTAGTTTTTTACCTCCTTTCTCTGTTGTTACAGTGCAGCAATCACAGTGTAACCTGATAGGCAGTTGCTTTGCTCACCCATCTTTCTTGTGTTTTACTGAGCATCCTAGGCTTTTCAGTTTGTTTGGCCTTGCAGTTAATGTTATGGATTTTGGGGAAGAGCAAATAATGAGAAAGACATTATCTTAGGTCTTTGGAATTGTAAAATATTTGCACTCCCCTCACAAACCTTTGGGTTAAAAATGAGACTGATGTAGAATAGATGATGTACACTATTGGGTTAAAAGATCTAACTTGGGGCGCCTGGGTGGCTCAGTTGGTTAAGCGGCTGCCTTCTGCTCAGGTCATGATCCCAGCGTCCTGGGATCGAGTCCCGCATTGGGCTCCTTGCTCGGCAGGGAGCCTGCTTCTCCCTCTGCCTCTGCCTACCACTCTGCCTGTGCTCGCTCGCTCTCTCTCTCTAACAAATAAATAAATAAAATCTTAAAAAAAAAATAAAAGATCTAACTTCAGAAATAAATAAATAAAATCTTTTTGAAAAAGATCTAACTTTAGTAAATAGTCATATAGTTGTACAACTCAAAAGGAGTTCCATTAGTGTTTTTACAGCTCATTTTAGTGAAGCTATTTACTAAATGTCACTATTGGGAAATTATTCCATTTGAAGCTGAGGAAAAGGAAGGGAAGTTAATTTTTAAAAATTCCTTTTTAAAGTCTGCACAAAGGATTTGGTTCCCTTCCTACTTTTAGATATTTTTGAAAACATGATCCTTTTAAAATATGGTGAAAAGAGGGGTGCCTGGCTCACTCGATTGTTAAGCATCTGCCTTCGGCTCAGGTCATGGTCCCAAGGTCTTGGGATCGAGCCTCACATCCTGCTCCCTGCTCAGCAAGGAGCCTGCTAGGGAGCCTGCTTCTCCCTCTCTCACTCCCCCTGCTTGTGTTCCCTCTCTAGCTGTCTCTCTTTGTCAAATAAATAAATTAAAATATTTTTTAAAAAATACAGTGAAAACATTGGTTTGAGCTGAATGGAGAAACTAAGTGAGAATAATATTTTTGTAGATAATAGGTTTTGGGTATGATTTATTGAAGGTAAGCTGTTGTGAGAAGAGCTTCTTTTTCTGATAGTACTTTGGATATGTGATGTTTTTTATTATTTTTTAAAAGACATTTATTTATTTATTTATTTATTTGACAGAGAGATCATAAGTAGGCAGAGAGGCAGGCAGAGAGAGAGGGGAAAGCAGGCTCCCTGCTGAGCAGAGAGCCCGATGTGGGGCTCCATCCCAGACCCTGAGATCATGACCTGAGCCAAAGGCTGAGGCTTAACCCACTGAGCCACCCAGGCGCCCCGATATGTGATGTTTTTTAAATGTGTTTGTCTCTACCAGTGAAAGTTGGGCTTTAACGTTTTCCTTAGAAACATTCCATGATGAAAGTTTAGTAAATGGTGTTGACTATTTGAGAAAGTAGAATTAGGGAAATAGTTTACTAGCAATTGGTTGTATTATTATTATTATTTTTTAAAGATTTTATTTATTTGACAGAGATCACAAGTAGGCAGAGAGGCAGAGAGGAGGAAGCAGGCTCACCACCGAGCAGAGAGTCCGATATGGGGCTCGATCCCAGGACCCTGAGATCATGACCCGAGCTGAAGGCAGAGGCTTTAATCCACTGAGCCACCCAGGTGCCCCTGGTTGTATTATTTTTATTTACACATACTGAACTTCATTTATTTTTAAACTTTTATTATTTTTTTAAAGATTTTATTTATTTATTTGATAGACAGAGATCACAAGTAGGCAGAGAGAGAGAGGAGGAAGCAGGCTGTCTGAAGAGCAGAGAGCCCGATGCGGGGCTCGATCCCAGGACCCTGGGATCATGACCCGAGCCGAAGGCAGCTGCTTTAACCCGCTGAGCCACCCAGGTGCCCCTTATTTTCAAACTTTTAAACGCAAGCGCTGTTACACCCAAGGTGAGGCTTGAATTCAGCGACTCCAAGATCAAGAGTTGGCATGGTGTATGGACTGAGCCAGCCAGGTGCCCCTACACACAAAACTTTTTTTTTTATACTGTTCCTCTAATACTTTATGTTCTTTCTTTTTTTTATACCTGTTCTGCCTATACCTGAAATACTTTTCTTTTCTCCCTTCTACCTAGTGAACGTGTTCTTCATTCCTCTCCACTCCCAGGCAAAGAGGTATAGCACTTTCTTTGAAGTACTTCAACTGTCTAACTTACCTTGAGTTTTCAGAGGACAAGAACTACCTAATTTATGACATCCATGGTACACAGTACAGTGACTGGCCCCTAGTAGCTACTCCACAGAATAGGTGTTATGGATGAAAATAATGTGGAAAAATTATTCAGGTACTCAGATATATGGTAACTGGTTGATGCCAGGGCCAAAAGCAGTCAGGGTCCTGAGTTATGAGAAGCTACTGCAGGTCATTTACTTGTGACCTGTAGAGTTGATGTCAGTGAAGTTTATTTTCAGATTTAGAAAACATATATGAAACCTCATATCTGTGTTCTTGAAAATATTATTTAAATGTTTAATTTTTAAAATTGGCATTATTCTTTTCTCTTAGTGATTTACTCAAACTCTTTTGCAAAAGTTTCAGGTGGCAGCAAAGAATCCCACTCTTTGCCATCTTCTTTCTTTTGAATACTTAATATGTAACTCATTTCCTAAGGAAGCTGATAGTAAGTTGAGAATGTCAGTCTCCCCCTCCCCCCAATGGAAATATGTCGATGCAGTTCAGTGAATTGTTTCCGATTCTCTTCTGTTTGAATAATATACTTTTATAGTGCTAAGAGTTTTTTAAATTTATCTTTTTAATTTACAAAATAATAGGTGTCCATTTTAATAAATGAAAAAATCTAAAAACATTTTTAAAGCTATTAATTTCCCTCAGTCTCTTCATTGTTATTACCCACTATTTTATCAGGTTACAGGTGTACTTCAGTATTTCCATGCTTGGTCAGGTGTTGCATATAGTAACCTAAATGTGCGCATTTATTAGAATTCTTTATTTTTACAAAAGGGACATCATACTTATTATATTACTCTGTAACAAGCTTTTCTTAATACATCCTGGTTAGTAAATGTAATTGTTACGTTTTTTAAACATCCCTGTTATGTCTCATAACATGAATGTGTACCATACATAACTTAATCAGTTCTCTCTCTGTTTTTTTAAAGATTTATTTATTTTTAGAGAGAGTGTGTGGGGAGTGGGATGGGGGAGAGGAGGGGCAGGGAGAGAGAATCCTTAAGCAGACTCCCAGCTGAGTGTGGGGCCCACTGTCAATCTCAGGACCCTGAGATCATGATCTGAGCTGAAATCAAGGGTCAGACCCTTCACCTACTGAGCCACTTAGGTGCCCCTATTCAGCAATTTTCTTAAGGACATTTAGGTTATTTCTAGATTTTGTTAATACAAACTATGTATTTGTAAACATCCTTGTACCTGTCAGCTTATTTGCTGCAACTTTTATTTCTGCAGAGTAGATTCTCCAAGATGGGATTTCTGGGTTAAAGGAAATACACTTTAAATGTTTTTATTGCCAGATTATTCTCTAAGTAGGTTGTCATTTCTACCTCCACTAGCAGTGGGTTTTCTGTAGCATCACATCCTTAGATGTAAATAATTTAATTTTTACTGGTCTGTCAGATGATGAATCTTCAGTTTGTCTTAGTTTTCCTGGCCATTATTAGAGCTAGCCTCTGTTGATATGGTTTTTTTTTTGTTGTTTTGTTTTTTGTTTTTTCTGTTTGGATTTCCTCTATTGAGAATTTTCTGTTCATATCCTTGGTTCATTTTTCTTTTAAGTTGTTTTTCCTCCCTTTTTTTTTAATCTTGTAGGAATACCTTATGATATATTAATTCTTTGTTGTGTGACACATATGTTTATTCATCTGGAATTAACTTTTAAAAAAATATTTTATTTATTCATTTGACAGTGGGAGAGGGAGAAGCAGGCTCCCCACTGACCAGGGAGCCCAGTGCAGGACTTGATCCCAGGAACCTGGGATCATGACCTGAGCTGAAGGCAGATACCCCACTGACTGAGCCACCCAGGCGCCCCTGGAATGGGTGTTATATGGTTTTCCTTTGTATAGAGAGCCAGCTACATGAAGATTAAACTTTTTCTCAGTGAATTGAAAGCCATCTTAAGAAAAAAAAGATTTTATTTGAGTAGGAGAGAGAATAAGAGCCTGCACAAGCAGGAAGAGGGGCAGCAGGAGAGGGACAGATTCCCCACTGAGCAGGGAGCCTGAAATGGGGCTCTGTCCCAGGACCTTGAGATCATGACCTGAGCCAAAGGCAGACACTTAACCAACTGAGCCACCCAGGCACCCCAATAATGCCATCTTATATGTTATGTTCCCGTATATGTTTGCTCTATTTCTGGTTCTTTTTTTCTCTTTACTGTTATTTTACTTTTTTTGAGTGTAATAGTTTTATAAGAAGTTAACCCTCTGTTAAGAAAAGCTCCTATTGGGGCACCTGAGTAGCACAGTTGGTTAAGCTAAGCTTTGGACTCTTGGTGTCGGGTCACGTCGTGATCTCAGGGTCATGAGATCAAGCCCTTTATCAGGCTCTGTGCTTAGTGCGGCTCTGCTTGAGATTCTCTCTCTCCCTCTTTTTCTACCTCTCTCGCATGTGCTCTCTCTCTAAAATAAATAAATCTTAAGGGGAAAAAAGAAAAACTCCTGTCACTGTACTTTTTCATTTTCTTAACTATTCTTGAACATTTATTTTTACATCTGTTGACAGAAAATAATTCTGTTGGGTTCAGTAAACCTCACAAAAAGCTCACTGTTTGGCATTGCACTATATTCACATATTAATCCTGAGAGGCCTGACATTTTTAATGACCAAAATTTTTCCTTATGATGAATTTTCATTGTTCAGGTCCTGTTTCAGTTTTAGATTCTTCAGTAAAGGTTTCATAGATTTGACAGTCTTCTTCATATAGTTCTTTGCCTTTCTTGCTAAATTTGTTCCTCGGCATTTTATAGTTTTTGATGCTATTTTTTTTTTAAGATTTTATTTATTTATTTAACAGAGAGGGAGAGAGAGAGAGAGATCACAAGCAGGCTGAGAGAGACGGGGATGCAGGCTCCTCGCCAAGCAGAGAGCCGGATGCGGGGCTTAATCCCAGGACCTGAGATCATGACCTGAGCCGAAGGTAGAGGGTTTAACCCACTGAGCCACCCAGGCGCCCCAGTTTTTGATGCTATTGTTAATGGGACTTTTCCTTGTCCCATTTTTTTTTTTCTTTCCTTCTTTCTCTCTCTTTTTTTTTTTTTTTTTTAAGAGAGGGAGAGAGAGAATCTTAACACGGACTCCATGCCCAGTGCAGAGCCTGACATGGGGCTCAATCTCATGACCCTGAGATGATGATCTGATCTGTAATCAGTAGTTGGATGCTTAACTGACTGAGCTACCCAGGTACCCCTTTCCCCATCTATTTCTTCCTTTTTTTTTTTTTTTTTTTAGGATTTTATTTATTTATTTGACAGAGTAGAGTGAGAGCACAAGTAAGTAGAGTGACAGGCAGAGGAAGAGAGAGAAGCAGGCTCTGCTGAGTAGGGAGACCAGTGTGGGGCTCGATCCCAGAACCCTGGAATTGAGACCTGAGCTGAAGGCAGCTGCTTAACCAACTGAGCTACCAGATACCTCCCTACCCCCATCTATTTCTAACTAGTGTCAGAAATATGGGTTAAAAATGAATCTTTAATTTCCTGTGGACCAGATCCCCCTCCTCCCCTTTCTTGGTATCCAGAATTAACAGAAATTGGGTTTGTGAAGAATATTTAGGGAAACTTAATTTTTTTTAGTATGAAATCACTTTCTAGTGATTAGAAATAAACTTTCTAATGTTCTGTAGAAAATGCCTTTAGGTAAATGTGACTCTGTCCTTTCAGGATGAATACTGTCTTCTTATTTTGAAAGTTCACTGTTTCCCTTTCTAATCCATTACTGTGATTTTTATTATTTTGAATTTTTGAAGCAAGATTTATTGCTGAAATAAATGTTTATTATTTAAGAGATAGCAGAAAATAGGGGCGCCTGGGCAGCTCAGTGGGTTAGGCCTCTGCCTTTTGCTCGGGTCATGATCTCAGGGTCCTGGGATCCGGCTCTCTGTTCGGTGGGGAGCCTGCTGCCCCCTCTCTCTGCCTGCCTCTCAGCCTACTTGTGACCTCTGTCTGTCAAATAAATAAACAAAATCTTTAAAAAAATAAAATAAAAGCAGAAAATACAGAGAAGTTAAAAAGGCATCTATATTTATAAAAAGCACAGATACTCTAACATTTATTGTACACTTTGGGGCATAGCTTTAAAAACAGAGTTTTTGTTTTGAGAATTTTGCTACAATTCTTTAAATTTGTGGGCTCCTTAGGATTTTTTTTTTTTTTTTTTTTTTTTTGCTAATATTAGGGTTGAGAGTAGAAAGTTGCTTTTCATCAGTGTCAAATTAGATATTAATTGTGTTTATCATTGTTTAGCCTTTTTCTTTAAAAAAAAAAAAAAGATTTGTTTCTTTAGAGAGCAAGTGAGTGCTGGAGGGGCAGAGGAAGAGAGACTTCTCAAGTGTACTCCCTCCTGAGAGTGGAGCCTGATATGGGGCTTGATCCCAGGACCCTGAGATCATGAGCTGAGGCAAAATTAAGAATTGGCCAACTAACTGACTGAGCCACCCAGGTGCCCCTTATTTGGACTTTATAGTCATGCATTTTAATGCAACTAAATTGTCCAGGAGGCATATATGCATTTTTATACATCTATTAAATTATCAGTTTCAGTAAATTTTGATTGGATACTTTTAAAAGAAGATTCCTGTAATTACTGTGGCATTTTAGGCAGAATTGAGCTTAGGACTTCTTAGAGGAAAGTCAGCTGGCTGCCTAGACAGGGTGTGGTGGTATATTGATGTGGTCACACATTTCACAGTCTATTCCTTAGCCTTGAAGATGGAAAAATTCCATTTTAGTATTTATCTAGGGATGATTTAGCCTAATCAGACTCACTGATGTGAGTTAGAATAACAACGTTGTAATTCACAAGGGGCTGTGCTTTTATCCTTAGTTACCTGTGATTTCCAGGGCACCCCTTTCCTTATGTGTAGGAATTTGGGAGACAAGCTACTTGGAAAGTTGCATTATGAGCCTGAAGCCAGGGCATATAAATTTGAATGGTCTTGAATGTTTCATTCTAGGCCCTGGTGAAACCCAATGAAAGAACTATCCCTGTCCCACATGGTCTTTACCTCTGCAGTGACCAAAATACTTATCCCCAGATGCAGTCTCTCTTATTCAAATAGTGATGTACTAACATTGCTCTCCCTTTTTCTTCATTCTGTAAAACATTTCCCTTCTATAAGCAGCACACTTCTTCATACAGGGGAGATAGATGTGCACTGCTTCCCCCTCCCTGCCCCCAGTACTTAGAGGAATCCGCTGAAACATAAAAAGGTGAAAAGAACCCAGCTAAGTCGGAATAATGACAGTTGGTGTCTATAAGATATATTGGAAAGTTAAAGTCTGATCAAAGCTTAATACTGTTGACCAGTTTGGTGTAAGCTTTCTTACTAGTTTGGTCATAGTGTTTTCTAAGTTGTAAATGCATTAAACCAATTCAGATATCATATGCAGTAAAAAATTTGAAATAGGGCTTCTCTGTGGAGCATAATCTAAATACATGGCCATGTGGAAAGGGGCCCCTGGGTGGCTCAGTCAGTTAAGCCTCCAACTCTTGATTTCAGCCCAGATCATGATCTCAGGGTCGTGGGATCAAGCTCTGCACCAGACTGTGTGCTCAGTCTGCTTGTTCCTCTCCCCCTCCCTCATATAAATAAATAAATAAAACCTTTTAAAAAAAATAAAAGTATTGTTGTTATTAATTAGAAAAAAAATGGCCATGTGGAAAATGTGGGTGAGGGCGCAGTAACTTCTTCTGTAGGGTTTTGCCTAGTGTTAACTTAGGTCCCTTGAGTGTTCTTAGCCATACTTAAATCTGTGACTGGATGTTATAGAGTAATCACTGGCAAAGTTAATTGAAATCTAATTTCTTGAATCTTTTCTCATTGTTAAGCAAGAAAGACTTCATGTACAGATTTTTGTGTTGGTTAGAAATGGAGGTAATTTTAATATTGAGAAATTGCTTTAACTTAGGATTTTTTTTTTTCTAAATTTTATTTATTTGACAGAGAGAGAGAGAGAGAGATCACAAGTAGGCAGAGAGGCAGGCAGAGAGAGAGGGGGAAGCAGGCTCCCTGCTGAGCAGAGAGCCCGATGCGGGGCTTGATCCCAGGACCTTGGGATCATGACCCGAGCTGAAGGCAGAGGCTTTAACCCACTGAGCCACCCAGGTGCCCTGGATTTTTTCTTTTTTTTTTTTTTTTAATTTAGGTCAGAGCTCACATAGCTTCACGTTTGGGGAAAGAAGGACAACATACAGCAGGAGCCCCAGCTATTTGGTTCTATGTTCTTAACTGGGCTGACAGTGGTTCTGAGCTTAAAGCCAGGTAGTATGAGCTGAGAAGTAGAAAGAAAGTTAACTGAGAGGGTAGAATAGAGGGCATTGAGTCCTGATGCCTTCCCATTGCTGTTGCTAAGTAGCCAGTGCACCTTTACTTTGTTTGCTTTGGAAAGGACAAGTGCATTTTCTTTATTCAAGACTCTTCTAGCATTTAGAATTCATTTAAATACAGTGTTTCTCAAGTTCCTGCCCTTAGGTAAGGGGAATACAAGGATGAGTAAGACTCACAAGGATCAGGCCTTTAGGAGCTTATATATGAGTGGGAAAGATACACATTTCAAAGAAAAAAAGGTAATCATAGTCTGAGGTTAGTATTGCAGGATGAGGAAAATTTTTATCAATTAAAGAGATTTGTGTGGTGCATGGGTAGCTCAGTAGGTTGGTCATGGGCATCTGCCTTCAGCTTGGGTCATGGTCCTGCTCTCCTGGGATTGAGCCCTGTGTCCTACTAGCGTGTGTGTGCACTCGCTCTCTCTCTCTTTCTCTCTCTCTCCCCCCCTCAAATAAATAAAATCTTTTAAAAAAATATCAGAGATTTGTGGAGAGTTTGGAAAATAACCATTTTCTCCGTTTTGGAATAAAGTTTAGGAGAATTGGAACATACACAGTCATTGCTTTTTTTATCTTTTGTGGGTTTTTTTCCCCCTTATGGTAAGCATTCACAATTTTGGTTATTTTTTTGGTATATAAAGTAATTAGTTTAGCTTAAGCCCAAAACCTAATTTTGTTTACAGTTTGGATAGAAACATTTGAAATGAAATTCTCACTTGCTTATGTTCTCTTTATTTTTCAATGTTTTTTATTTTATTTTTTTGAGAGAGAGAGTGTGTAGGTTGGTTGAAGGGAGAGGGGCAAAAGATGAGGTAGACAAGAGAATCCCAAGCAGGTTTCATGCTCTGTGCTGAAGCGAGGCTCAGTCTCATGATCCTGAGATCATGACCTGAGTCAAAATCAAGAGCTGGATGCTTAGGGGCACCTAGGTGGCTCAGTCAGTGAAATGGCTGCCTTCGGTTCAGGTCATAATCCCTGTGTCCTGGAATGGAGCCCCACATTGGGCTTCCTGCTTAGTAGGGAGCCTGCTTCTCCCTTTTTCTCTGCTGCTCCCCGTGCTTGTGCTCTCTTGCTGTCTCTCTCTCTCTCAAATAAAATCTTTTAAAAAAAGAAGAAAAAAGTTGAACGCTTAACTGACTGAGCCACACAAGAGCTACCCTCAGTGTTATTTAACAAATAGCCATTAATGAAATAAATACATCTATCCACAATCTCTGTATTTCCAAGTTAGAATTTTAATTTTTCTGCATTCCTTTCCCATCCTTGCCCTAGTAAGTATTTTAGGACAAAAAAGGACATTTAATTTTTACAAAATGTACCAACTATGTAAATATAAAACAGATGGACACATAGGCATTGAATACAACTATTGAAATACTAAATGTAGGGCTCAGTCAGTTGGGCAGCTGCCTTCTGCTCAGGTTGTGATCACAGGGTCCTGGGATTGAGTCCCGCATCTGTCTCCCTGCTTGGCGGGGGGTCTTCTTCTCCCTCTCCCTCGAAACACAATTATAGTGGTAGACTTTATGGGTCCCCCCCCCAAAGATTTTATATATTTATTTGACAGAGAGAGTGAGAGAGAGCATGAGAGGGGAGAAGCAGACTCCCTGTGGAGCTGGGAGCAGGATGCGGGACTTGATCCCAGGACTCCAGGATTATGACTTGAGCCGAAGGTAGTCGCTTAATTAACTGAGCCACCCAGGTGCCCAAACTGTATGTTTTTTAATTGAAATTAAAAAAAAAAAATTTGCTTGTCTTAGAAAGGACAAGCAGGGGGGTTGGCAGAGGGAAAGGGAGAAGCAGGCTCCCCACTGAACAAGGAGCCCGGTGTGGGACTTGATCCTAGGACCCTGGGATTATGATCTGAGCTGAAGGCAGCCAGTTAACTGACTGAGCTACTATGGTGTCCCATAAACTTTTTTTTAAAGATTTTATTTACTTACTAGAGAGGGAGAGGGGGAGAACATGGCAGGGGGAAGGGAAGGGGCAGAGTGAGAGGGACAAACAGAATCCCCACTGAGCTGGGAGCCCAGTGCAGGGCTTAACCCAGGACACTGAGATCATGACCCAAGACAAAGGCAGACACATAAGTGCCTGAGCCACCCCGGAAACCCTTAATTAAAAAAAAAAAAGTTTCTATATATTTATTTGAGAGAAATTGTGAGCGGGGTGGGGATGGGGTGAGAGGGAGAGGGCAAAGCAGTCTTCTTGCTGAGCAGAGAGCCTGATGAGAGGCTTGATCCCAGGACCCCAGGACCATGACTAGAGCTGAAGGAGGATGTTTGACTGACTGCACCACTCAGGCACCCCTGTAGTGGTAGACTTCAACATGTCTTTCTCAGTCTTGGATGGGTTAAGTTGTTAAATTAGAAGAACAGTGTCTGAACTATACTATATAATTTTTAGAAATTGTTCCACAGGTATAATTTTTTTCATGTAATTGTCATCTTAGTTTTAAAAAACAGCTTTAGGAACGCCTGGGTGGCTCAGTTGGTTAAGTGGCTGCCTTCGGCTCAGGTCATGATCCCAGCGTCCTGGGATAGAGTCCCACATCGGGCTCCTTGCTCAGCAGGGAGCCTGCTTCTCTCTCTGCCTCTGCCTGCCTCTCTGTCTGCCTGTGCTCACTCTCTCTGACAAATAAATAAATAAAATCTTTTAAAAAAAAATAAAAAAACAGCTTTATTGAGGTATATCAATATTTAATGTCTGTAATTGGATTATAAATGCATTATGGATTGGATTATAAATTTCATAATACACATAAATGTACTAATGTACATATTTAATCTATATAATTTGATGTTAGGATAAAATTTTATATTAAAGTTTTTCTATCCTCTGCATTAAATGCTAAATGTTGATGTTATTGCACCATTTCTTGATAAATCAGGGTCTTACTATCAAAACCAATTACGGTACTCTTTGTTATTTAATACTCTTAGGACTTTAGGGAGACCTGAATGCTTTTTGCCAGTACACCAAATAGGCTCAGATTACTATGTTGTGTGTGTGTATTTAAGATAAAGACTTTAATTTTGGATTTGTAAAAAAATGATAAATTAAGGTAATTATTATGGAACTCAGAGGCAGAGATTTGCAAGTGATTAAATCTTTTCCTTTTGATTAATCATGGAAAATTTTTATAGGATAAAAATCTATGATTTAAAGGGCACAAACTGGGGCGCCTGGGTGGCTCAGTGGATTGAAGCCTCAGGTCATGATCCCAGGGTCCTGGAATCGAGCCCCCGCATCGGGCTCTCTGCTCTGCGGGGAGCCTGCTTCCACCTCTCTCTCTGCCTGCCTCTCTGCCTACTTGTGATCTCTGTCTGTCAAATAAATAAATAATCTTTAAAGGAAAAAAAAAAATAAAGGGCACAAACTTTTTAAAAATTATGGTAAGAATGCAAGCCGACTTCTACTTCCCACTCTCCTGTTTCCTCTCTAGTTTTCCAGTTTGTAAATTAGAACCTGCAAATAGAATAAAGTAGATGTTCTGTATTAATGTGATGTTCTCTGTATTGCTCCATGAGGTTATAAAGATGTATTTTGAGTTTTGTCCTATTTAGCTGAGCCATCACTATACACCATATTCATGCTTTATTTTAAAAAACAGGATAGGGACGCCTGGGTGGCTCAGTTGGTTAAGCAGCTGCCTTCGGCTCAGGTCATGATCCCAGCATCCTGGGATCGAGTCCCACATCGGGCTCCTTGCTCGGCAAGGAGGCTCCCTCTGCCTCTGCCTACCACTCTGTCTACCTGTGCTCTCTCTAACAAATAAATAAAATCTTTAAAAAAAAAAAAAGAATATTCTAAAAAATAAATAAATAAATAAAAAACAGGATAGTTTGTCGTTATTACTAATAATGTTTAAGCTATTGTATTTTATGGTATCTTGTGGTTTTGGGTATTTTGAAAGGCAAGTAAAAATTTTTAAAAAGTAAGGAAATCCTCAACATTATATTAAGAGCAAGTAGGTTGTGTTTTCCAGATTGAGGTCTATAGTATTCACTACACAGATTAGATGTATTTGAATTTAACTTTTATTTATTTTATTTTTTAAAAGGTTTTTATTTAATTATTTGTCAGAGAGAGGGGGAGCAAGCGAGCGTGCTTGCATAGGCAGGGGGAGCAACAGGCAGAGGGAGAAGCAGGCTCCCTGCTGAGCAAGGAGCTGGATTGAGGACTGGATTCTAGGACCCTGGAATCATGACCTGAGCTGAAGGCAGACACTTGACTGAGCAACCCCAGGCGCCCCTGAATTTAATCTTTTTTTTTTTTTTTTAAATATTTTATTTATTTATTTAACACAGAAATCGAGATCACAAGTAGGCAGAGAGGCAGGCAGAGAGAGAGGAGGAAGCAGGCTCCCTGCGGGGCTGGATCCCAGGACCCTGGGATCACAACCTGAGCCTAAAGCAGAGGCTTTAACCCACTGAACCACCCAGGGGCCCCTCTCGTTTAATTCTTATAACAGTCCTTTGAGGTGGATACTCTCCCCATTTTACAGATGAGGAAATGAAAGCTCTGGGATGTTAAGTCATTTACTCAGGACACACAGTTGGTAAGTGGTAGAACTAGGATACAAACTCAGGTGATTGCACTCCAGGGCCATCATTTTAAACAATGATTTAGGGTCATTGGATTCTGAAATTAAACAAAAACAGAAACACACAGGTTCTTCTTAATTCTTTTGGTGTTAAAATCTGATGTGACCAGACAGGAGGCTATAGTATTTATTTTTTCTCATTTGGTGTGAATATTCATATATGTTGCTGCAGAAATATTGTTTGATAATGGAACTGCTGCCCCAGACATACTAGGTGAGTAATGACCTATAATATATGCACTGCATTACCTTTCTAAAGTTCAGAAAATTCTAAGCTTTTTTTTTTTTTTAAAGATTTTATTTATTTATTAGAGAGAGAGCAAGAGAGCGTGAGCACAGGCGGGCAGAGGCAGAAGGAGAAGCAGGCTCCCTGCCGAGCAAGGAGCCCTATTGGGACTCGATCCCAGGATGCTGGGATCATGACCTGAGCGAATGCAGCAGCCTAACCAACTGAGCCATACCAGAAAATTCTAAGTTTTGTTCTTAGAGGTTTTGGATGAGAAATTGTGGACAGGTACTGTGCTGTAGATCCCTTTCTACATGGAATTTTAGAGTAGTTGGTTTAATCAAGAGGGCACTTAATTTTGCAAAAGAACAATTTTCTAAAGATATTGAATTAGTTTGGCCATGACACCCTTTAGCTTACCATAATTATAATTTTCTGTTCTGTCACTGGTCAGTAGAAACAGATCTTGCTGATTTTTTATATTGCTGGAATTGTAAAAATCTGTTTTCCTCACTAGACTTTTGAGTTCTTAAGGGTAGAGATCATGACCTTGGCCGTTGCCAGCATTTATTGCAGTGCCTGACATAGAGAAGGCTCAGCAAATATTTGTTGGATGAGTGGTTGGCAACTTTCTGGTATAACGTGTTTCCCTATTTCTTAGGTCATCTATGGGATAGTGTGACAAATTGAAAGGAGGGAAAAAGAAGAGACGCATGAAGCTAACTTCTGATTCCGTATTTTTTACATTTTCCCTGCCTCCTTTGAAATGGATATAAATGATATTATTTATGATACTGTTTTCTCTGTTAACTGTAGTTACTGGTTCCTGAAGTGTTAAACTTTTTTTAAATTGATTAAAAACTTTGATCCTGCTGCTTTCTGAATTCAAGATTCTCAAAACTTAATGCCCATTTTTAAAAAATTGGGTTTAACTGCCGTGTTTTGAGAGTTCCTTTTTATAGTCTGGTTACAAGTCCTTTGTTGGATATGCATATCCAGTCTGTAACTTGTCTTTTCATTTCCTTAACAATGTTTTTCATAGCGCAAAAGTCTGTAATTTTTTATAAATCCAGTTTTATAATTTTTTTCTTTTATGGGTGTGACTTTGGTATAATGTCCAGGAGCTCTTTGCCTAACCCCAAGTCATGAAGATTTTCCTTGTCTTCTAACAGATTTTTATAGTTGTATGTTTTGTTTTACATTTAGATCTATGCTCCATTTTGAGTTAATAGTTGTATAAGATATGAGATTTAGGTTGAGGTTCAGTTTTTTTCCATATCAATGTCCCAGTTGTGTGTGTTTTGATACCATAGTATCACCTAATTATCTTTTTAATGGTTGTGATATCTCCTTTCATTACTGATACTGGTAATTTGTGATTCTTCTCTTTTATCATCTAGCCATAGGTTTATCAGTTTTATTAGTCTTCTCAAAGAACTGGCTTTTGGTTTTGTTGACTTGACCTAATTTCTGTTTTTAATTTCATTGATTTCTATTTTTCATTATTTGCTTTTTTCTACTTCTCTTAGATTTATTTTTCTTTTCCTAGTTTCTTAACTAATCCCTTAGATTGCTTGAGATGTTTCTTCTGTTCTGAAAGAGACAAATTTAATTCTATTCATTTTCCATTAAGCACTGTCTAGGTGTGTACCCCAGATTTTAACATGTGTTTATATTTTTGTTTAGTTCCATGTATTTACTGACGTCCCTTGCTATTTCCTCCCTCACCAATGGATTATTTGGGAATGTATTAGTTTCCAAGTCCATGGAGGATTTTCCAGTTAGCTTTCTGTTATTGATTTCTAGTTTAATTCTGTTGTCAGAGACTGGACTGTATTTTATATGATTCCCATTCATTTAATTTATTAAATTTTTTAAAAGATTTTTATTTATTTATTTATTTGACAGACAGAGATCACAAGGAGGCAGAGAGGCAGGTAGAGAGAAAAGGGGTGGGGGGAAGCAGGCTCCCTGCTGAGCAGAGAGCCCGATGTGGGGCTCCATCCCAGGACACTGGGATCATGACCTGAGCCGAAGACAGAGGCTTTGACCCACTGAGCTACCCAGGCACCCCATCCCCATTCATTTAATTTATTAACCTTTTTTTTTTTAATGACCCAGGACATGGTCTATTTTGGTGGGTGTTCTGCATGCACTTGAGAAGAATGTATATTCTGCCATTGTTGGTTGAGGTGTTCCATTACTATTGTATAGAGCCAGTCAGTTGATGATGGCATTCAGGTCTTTTATGTCTTTTCTGTTACTCTGTAATTTTATCATTTACTTAGGGGCCATATTGAAGTCTCTGTAATTGGGGTATAAGCCAAAAGGGAATTTCTCCCATCCTTTTCCTGCTTCCTGAACCAGAAAGAGAGGGTTTTTCTTAGAGCTCCTTCTCTGTACTGAGTGAACACTTTTGGGTTTTGGGTTGCCATTGGGTGTAGGCTGGGCAATACTGGAGGAAAAATGACAACTTCTTGTCAAATGACTTCTTGTCATTTTGATAGAACTTCAAATTCTGCTCTCTTTCTCAAATCTGTTGTCATTTACTTTTCAGAGTCCTTGGGTAGCTGTGGTATGCATTTTATCCAGGATTTATAGTTATGGTCAGAGGGAGAGACAAGAATCTCCATGAAGTGTGTTTACTTCATCTTCCCTGAAACTAGAACTTTTTGTTTAGTTTTGAACTTAGAGTGTATTTTGAAATATACTAAATTTTTAATTCTGTAAATTAACTTTTCATTCATGCCTAAGAGAATTTCTTGTGATTAAAAAAAAAGAAGAAGAAATAAGTAGAAGTAAGTTGTCACAGCCAAGGGAAAAAAAATACTGCTTTTCTCTAGAGATAGCCTGGTGCTGGAGAAAGAGTGCTGATTGGGGGAATCACAAGATATGAGTCAGGCTAGTAATTAATTCTTTGACCTTGTGCAAGGTAGTTAACAGCCTGGATCCTCAATTTCCTCCATAAAAAGCTAGTGGCATAAACTGTCTGTCTGTGATCCTCTGGCTGAGCTGAGAAATTGCTCCAGGTAACTTTTCTCCCAGCAGGCTTAAACTCTGGTGATTTTTTTACCCCTCTGTTGGCCTAAGTGCTTTGGAAATAGGTTTAGGGTTTTTCTAATAGTCTTGTTTGCTTTATAGAATCATTCAGGCCTTCATAGAGAAAAGTTATTTTCCAGCAGAGTATTACTAATTGACCTTGGGGTTTTTTATTGTTTTTTTGTTGTTGTTGTTGTTGTTTTAGTTCCCATAACCTTGTTTTGTTCTCCACATGCCAAATTTGGGTTAATAATTAAAAAAAAATTTTTTTTAAATCTTTATTTATTTAGGTAATCTCTACACCCATTGTGGGGCTCAAACTCAGAACCCTGAGATCGAGAGTTGCATGATCCTCCCACCAACCCAGTCAGGCTCCCCAAATAAGATTTTTTTTTTTCAAATATGTATTTATTTATTTGAGAGAGAGAGTGAGCATGCCCGTGCATGAGCAGGGTAAGGGGCAGAGGGAGAGGAATATCTAAGCAGACTCATGCTAAGCACAGAGTCTTGACCCAGGGCTGGATCGTGATCAGGAGCCATGAGGTCAGGACCTGAGCCAAAACCAAGTTGGATGTTTAACTGACTGAGCTATTTATGAAAAATTTTAGGACTTAAATGCTTTGTTTATTGAACCTTTTTGACTTTTAAAAAGCTTTTGATTGTGAAAATTTCTAATATAAATAAAAACAGAATAATAGAATGTAATTTCATGTAGTTATCATATGCCCTCAGAAGTAATCAGTGTTTTGCCCAATTTGTTTCATTTTTTCCCTCCTCAGTACTTTTTCCCCTGGAGTATTTTGAAACAAATCATAGCAATCACATAATTTTATCTCTAAAGATAATGTTCATTTTTGAAGTACTGAGAAGAACTCTAGCCTTGGAGTTCTAATTCTTGGAGTTCACGTGCTAGCTCTGT
The DNA here is from genome assembly GCA_003697995.1 of Taxidea taxus jeffersonii. Taxonomy (NCBI): domain Eukaryota; kingdom Metazoa; phylum Chordata; class Mammalia; order Carnivora; family Mustelidae; genus Taxidea; species Taxidea taxus. The sequence continues at coordinate 6,700 of ML106660.1, read as the reverse complement.
CACTTAGCACTTTGTAATCTGAAGTTGCATAATTGCTCTGAGGTGAAGTTTCTTCATGGGCAAAGCAGGGATAATGATCTCTGCCCTTACTTCACATAGATTAGAACAAATAAAATAATGAAGATAGTGAATGTATGAATGTTGAAACACTAGGCCCATGGTATTTCTATTAAAAAGTAACAAAATGGGGCAGCTGGGTGGCTCAGTGGGTTAAAGCCTCTGCCTTCGGCTCAGGTCGTGATCTCAGTGACCCCTCCATCGGGCTCTCTGCTCAGCGGGGTTGCGTGCTTCCCCCTTCTCTCTCTGCCTGCCTCTCTGCCTACTTGTGATCTCTCTCTGTCAAATAAATAAATGAATGAATCTTTGAAAAAAAAAAAGTAACAAAATATTGTACAGGTAGCCTTATACAGTTTAGTATGTGTGATTTTATTTGTTTATTTATTTATTAAAAATATTTTATTTATTTATTTGACAGACAGATCACAAGTAGTCAGAGAGGCAGGCACAGAAGGGGGGACAAGTAGTCACAGAAGCAGGCTCCCCGCCTAGCAGAGAGCCTGATGTGGGGCCCGATCCCAGGACTCTGGGATCGTGACCTAAGGCGAAGGCAGAGGCTTTAACCCACTGAGCCACTCAGGCACCCCAGTATGTGTGATTTTAAGATACCTAGAGATTTAAGATAATTTAATTTAAGATAATTTAATTTAAATAATTTAATTAAGATAATTTAAGAGATTTAAGATTTTTCAAAAAAAAATTGCCAATATACTATCCCTACCTGGAGGAGTGATGCTATGGTGAACTAATGGGACTGGGATATCTTCCTGGTTTGTGCGATTAGAACAACTTTGAGACTTACTGGTTTAACAATCCCACAGCTTGTATGTACTGAAGATGATAGTAATGATTTTTTTTTTTTTTAAGATTTTATTTATTCATCTGACAGACAGAGATCACAAGTAGGCAGAGAGGCAGAGGAAGGGAAGCAGACTCCCCGCTGAGCAGAGTGTCCGATTCGGGGCTCCATCCCAGGACCCTGGGATCATGATCTGAGCTGAAGGCAGAGGCTCTAACCCTCGGAGCCACCCAGGCGCCCCGATAGTAATGATATTTTTATCTAATTTTTTAATCATTTTTTAACGCTATTGAGGTATAAATACATACAACAGAATGCACTTGTTTTAAGTGTTTAGTGAATTTTGAGATGTATATACCCCTCATAAACATTTCTGTCACCTCAAGAGGTTTCCTTGAATCCCAGTCGATTCCCATCCCCACCTTCAACACCAGGCAATCACTGATCTTTTTAGCATCACTATAGATTAGCCTAGAGTGTCATATAAGTGAAATCATACAGTGTGTACTTTCTTGTTCCTGCTTCTTTTGCTTAGCATAATGTTTTTGAGACTCTTCCATGTTGTGTTGATTTTGTTTTATTCTGAAAAGTATTCATTTATGTGGGTATACCCTTATAATTCACCAGTTTATGGACATTTGAGTTGTTCCTAGTTTTTAGTAATTATAAATAAAGCTTCTGTGAACATTTGTGTACAAGTCTTGGTGAGAACATATATTTTCATTGCTTTTTGGTAAATACTGAGTGGATTTGCTGAATCCTATACTAAATATATATTTAATTTTATAAAAAATTGCCAAACTGTTTTCCAAAGTAGTTGAACCATTCCATTTTGCATTCAATGTGAAAGTTGAGCAGTGGTGTTATACGTAACTAATGAATCACTGAACACTACATCAAAACCTAATGATGCACTACTATATGCTGGCTAACTGAACATAATAAAAAAAATGAGGAAAAGAAGTTTACATCACTGTCAACACATGGTATGGCTAATCTTTTAAATTTTAGCTATTCTAATGGTATAAGGTGATATCTTATAGTTTTAATTTGCATTTCCCTGCTGACTAATGATGTTAAGCATGCTTTCAGGTGTTTATGGCCATTCATATATCTTCTTTGAGAAGTGTCTATTCAAATCTTCTACTCATTTTTATTTACTTATTTATTTAAGATTTTATTTGTTTATTTGACAGACAGAGATCACAAGTAGGCAGAGAAGCTGGCAGAAAGAGAGGAGGAAGAAGGCTCCCTGCTGAGCAGAGAGCTGGATGCGGGGCTTGATCCCAGGACTCTGGGATCATGACCTGAGCCGAAGGAAGAGGTTTTAACCCACTGAGCCACCCAGGCGCCCCTTTTACTCATTTTTAAATAAGATGTCTTATTGAGTTGTAAAATTACATATTTTGAATACATGTCCTTTGTAAGACCGGAATTTTATTTTTTCTTTGTGGCCTGCCTTATTTGCCTCTTTTGAAAAGCAAACGTTTTAACTTTGTGTCAAGTCAGATTTATTATTTCTTTTGTATTTTGTGCTTTTTATATATGACATCGGCCCTTAACCTAAGTTCCCAAAGATTTCCTCCTACGTTTTCTTTTTTTTTTTTAGATTTTATTTATTTATTTGACAGAGATCACAAGTAGGCTGAGAGGCAGGCAGAGAGAGAGAGAGAGAGAACGGGGGAGGGGGAAGCAGTCTCCCTGCTGAGCAGGGAGCCAGATGTAGGGCTCAGTCCCGGGACCCTGGGATCATGACCTGAGTGGAAGGCAGAGGATTAACCTGCTGAGCCACCCAGGCGCCCCGCCTCCTATGTTTTCTAATGGAAGATTTTTAGTTTTGGCTTTATTGTTAGGGCTATGATCCATTTTGAATTAATTTTTTGTATATTATATGAGGTTAGGATCCAAGGTTAATTGTTTTCTCTGTACAGATACCTAGTTGTGCCAGCACCATTTGTTGAAGGAATACCCTTTCTCCTATTGACTAACCTTGGTCTCTGTTGAAAATCAGTTGAGCTTATATGTAAGTCTATTCCTAAACTTTTTCTTTTGCTCCATTATTCTCTGAGTCTGCACTTAGATTCATTTCCGCATTGCCCTAATTACTGTGGCTTTATAATATTTCTTGAAATTAGGTAGTGCAATTTCTCCAACTTTGTCTTTAAAAAAAATTTTTTTTAAAGATTTTATTTATTTAGCAGAGACACAGCAAGAGATGGAACACAAGCAGCAGAGGGAGAGGGAGGGGAGGCAGGGGGCCTGATGTGGGGATCTATCCTAGGACCCTGGGACCAGAAACTGAGCTGAAGGCAGACGCTTAACAACTGAGTCACCCAGGCGCTCCCCCCTTTTTTTCTTTTTCCTTGTTTTGGCTGTTACAGCTTTTATTACTGTTACTATTACAATTTTAAAAATACGAAAACATGACTCCAGTAGTCTTATCCTCTGAGATTGGTTTATTATTTTATCCTCATCATTACAATTTCCAAAGAGTACCCAGTGTACTGAGATGATTGTTGTTTCTTGGAAAAAGTGTTTAAATCTAATAATTGGTCTTGTAATCTCTGTTTTGTTGAATTGAACTTTGTGATCATATTCAATATTCATCTGATAATTTATTGTGTCATACTGAGTTAACAGTTGAGCAGAAAATATTTGTCTTTAAGGTTGGGTATAGACCTTTTCTTAATTACTTTAAGGATGGAGTAAAGATTTGGGTTGAGGTTTTCCTAAGATATTTTGATAATAATGATGGATTTTTAGATATTGGCATATTCTGCATCTTATCTTGGTTAACTTAATACTTAACACTTTTGTTTGTATTCTTTCCAGATATTTACTGAGTTGAGTTTGAATGTAATAGCTTTGCTGAAGCTTTATATCCTTGGACTTAGCAAATCTTGAATTCTTAAAAATAAGAAATTTTTGTGGGAAGTTGTGTGAATAGTTTTGATAATAAAAAAGTGAACATTTTTATTTAATGTCTTTCCATATCCAGAGGATGCCAGCCCCCATCAGATTGCGGGAGCTGATCCGGACCATCCGGACAGCCCGAACCCAAGCCGAAGAACGAGAAATGATCCAGAAAGAATGTGCTGCAATCCGATCATCTTTTAGAGAAGAAGACAATACATACCGGTGTCGGAATGTGGCAAAATTACTATATATGCACATGCTGGGCTACCCTGCTCACTTTGGACAGGTAGGCTGGGCTGAGACCACATCTAGCAAGGGTACTCGTGTTTGAATGACAGTAGCTCAGGGAGGGTTGGTTAGTATTTTCCTGTCAGGAAAGACAGGATACTTTTCATAGTCATGTAGTCTGATCATTGTGGAACTGGAGGTAGAATTGAAAAAGTTGCAGACCTGGAACGGCATAATATTGCTGTCAGTTGTGCTTTCCATTGGGAATCTCTCATTATGTGGATTAGAGTATGTTTTGATGGTAGCAACTAGCTTGCTTTAAGGATTAACTAGTAGGTTGTGATTGGTCGGTCGGAGGGTCTGGACTGTAATGAATATTTAAGAAATATTTGCTAAATGTTTCCTTAGCTTTATTCTGTATGCACAATGATATAAGGAGGACCACTCAGAACAGATGTTTTTAAGTAAAAGAAATTAAGTGGTTGCCATATAATGGCATTTATGGATTTTGCTGTAATTACCTCATTACTCAATTACTATAGCCACTGTGCAGGTCTGCCTCCTGCTTTTCTCCTACACACAAATGCATATTGCTAGATACAGCCAGTTTAAGTTCTGAGAAGGGTATTCTTGGTGATAAGTGCTTTCTTCTTTCCATGTTTATACATGTTAAGGGGGATTGAGTAACAGAGAAGGGTACAGCGGGTTGTTTTTTAATTCTTATTAATGCTATTAAATTTTATCTCACTGAATTTAGGAATTGTATTACATGCTAAACAGTCTTTTTAAGGAAAAGACTACAAAATTGAAAGAATGTACAACATTAGGAGAAAAATACCGCCCATGTTTCCATTATTCAAAGATAACTGTTGTTAATGTTTTGATATATTTAATTTCCCTGGAAAGGTGGATGTGTTTATCTTTTGTTCAGCTCAGTAAGTCTAGTGAAAGGAGATTCCCCACCTCTGAATTAAAACAAAACAGTAATGGGATTGAATCCTATCAGACTGACTTGGGTTAGTTTTATGCTTATCAGGGCTGGGAATGAGGTCACTTTCTCTAGAAATACATGATTGAGAGTGGGAGAGCATTAATTTCCCAAAGGAAAATTGAGGTGTTACTATCGGAGGAAAGGAGGACCAGGTACTAGGCAAACAAAAACTCTCCTCTGAGTAAAACACGTTATATGCTTTTACCACATCAAAAACTGATCCAGGTGGTTATACATTTAGTGAATGTCATAGTATAAAGCAAATAGATGTGTATATTTTTGTTGATTGATTTTAAGTAGACACATTTAGATTAGATTTACAGAAATCTATTATGTTGGCCTCTAAAAGATAGTCAGGGGTGGAGGTGGGGAGACTTTTAATCCCTACACTTAGAAATAACCATTGTTAACATCACAGAATTAGAGTTCTTTAAAGACCAACTGTTGAATTTAAAATCACATGATAGATTTAACACTGATGATATTTCATTTTGTGAAAGAGTACTCTCTATTTCTAAGAGTCATTACTATGTAAATAAAATATGCTTTCCAACTTTACTGGATGGCATTTTTTTGGGTGTTCTGGAATTTAATTATTTGATAAAACACTTAATTCGTAGGTGGAAAGTGTTAATATTCAAGGAAACTGTACTAAAATTTTGGTACCAAAGAAAAGATTTTTCTGAATGGGGAGAGGAATCATAATTTTAAATCCTTTACTCTATTTCCTCTGCTTGAGTAAGTCAGGGCCCTATCCAAGCAGTAATTTGGTATCCTGCCCTTCAGAATTTCCTTTATAATGTACCCATAAAAAGATTCTTATCTAGGTTCTCTCACCTGCATGTATGAATCACAGTATCATTTTCGTTTAATTATGTGTAAAAACAGCTACCGTTTATTGCATTTTATTAGACTTGTTAGACTTGTGCTGTTCATTATGATAGCCAGTAGATGCTTAGCCACCATTCTCTTAAAATGTGGCTAGTTCACCTGAGGCGAATATTAAAGGAAAATAAGTTTTTGATGGGTATTTGATTCAGTTACTGGAAAACTTTTAAATGTTTTCGACAACTTGGGTATGTGAATCTACTTTATCAATTGTAAATTTTATGAAATTTAAATATAGTTAAAATATTTTTGATGGATATGTAGTATACAAATTGAGATGTGCTGTTAAGTGTAAAATACATACTGTATTTAGAAGCCTTAGTACAAAAGATGTAAAATATCTAATAATTTTGTGTTGATTATATGTTGAAATGATATTTTAGATATATTGGGTTAAATAAAATCTATTATTCAAACTAATTTCACCTGTTTCTTTTTACTTTTTACTGCAGTATCTAGCATGATGCTGTTCAATAGAAATACAATTATGAGCTAGATGTATAATTTAAAAATTTCTAGTAGCCACATTTGAAAGTCTTTCAAATTTTACAGTAATACCCACAAAATAGGTAATATCTTCATATTGCTGATGAGGAAACTGAGATTCAGAGATTAAGGGACTTGTTTAAATTCACACAGCTAGCAAATATTAGGGAGAGGATTAGAACTCAACTTTGTATAACTCTAAAACTGATTCATTCTTCGGATATATTTAAATCTGTAAATAAGTGTATTAACTATTTAATTACTTTAGCCCTGACTTACTATACAGAGGATTTGAGGTGACATTCATTACCAGCATCTATTTAAAAAAAAAAAAA
>ML106659.1:11965-28075 GCA_003697995.1 Taxidea taxus jeffersonii | reverse complement strand
TTAGTTCATGATCCCCGGGTCCTGTGATCAATCCTGACATAAGGCTCCCTCTCAGTGGAAGCCTGCTTCTCTCTCTCCCACTCCCCCTGCTTGTGTTCCCTCTCACACTGTGTTTCTGTCAAATAAATAAATAAATAAAATCTTAAAAAAAAATAAAGTGAACGAATACAGTCAAAATGGGCCTCAGGTTCCTTATCTGCAAAAGGAGCTTGGTCTAGATCAGAAATGTAACCCTCCCACCCACATACACCTTTTCCCCCCGCTCAAAGAAAATATTTGGTAGAAGTCCAAATATATAATAACTAGAAGTAGTGTTTTGGGTCTTATGCCTCAAAGAACAGCCTGAAACAGCTGGAATAGATGTTCTCTAAGGTCCCTTCCTTGGCTTTTAGGCCAAGACTTAATCTTCAAATTTCTCTGACTTAGAAAAGTATTAAATTATCTGCATACTCAAGGTTATGTAGATTTGTTTTTATGATGCGCTGCTGGTAAGATCTCTGACTTACTGAATGCTAAATCAGAAACACAACTCTCAATTCAAAGATGTTTCTTATGAGAAAAATGCAATTCTCTTTACTAAACTGTTTTTAAGAGAAATGTAAATAGTATAAAACGATGTCCAGATCTTTGAATCAACAGATATACAGCATTTAGGAAATATAAACCGGGATCCTTACTTGGGAGAAAGCAGCAAATCCTGACAAAAGAAGTTGATTTTAAATCACAAAATAATAGGTTTATATATTATGCCTGTGGGTTAGCATACAATCAATCCCGTCCAATTCTATATGCACAGTACTGTATTATTACAAGGATATGATGTTTAAATAATCTTTAAGGTATTCTAGTATAATTTTCTCAAACATTAAGGTTTTATTACTCCAAAATACTAAATTAATATGTTTAAACATTTTTTTTTTCACCAAAAACTATTCTGTTTAATTTTGATCCTTGAAACTTACTATGATGCTAAGGAAAGTTCTATATCATTGTCTCAGGTAACTAGGACACTGCTTTGATGTGTCTTTTTTTAAAAAAGATTTTATTTAGAGAGAGAGATCACAAGTAGGCAGGGGGGGCGGGGAAGCAGACTCCCTGCTGAGCAGAAAGCCCGATGTGGGGCTCAATCCCAGGACCCTGAGATCATGACCTGAGCCGAAGGCAGAGGCCTAACCCACTGAGCCACTACCCAGGTGCCCCTGCTTTGATGTGTCTTAATCTTTTTTGGGAACATAGCTACCTTGAGAATTTGATAAAAGATAGAGAATCTCTCCCTGAAACACCGTAGTACTGGAAAAACTTGCATACAGTGTTCAGGGGCGTATGGATACTCAATGCTCATTTCTATGTAAAGACTTGGTCTTAGGGTCTCAGAGGCACAGAGGTCTACATGAAAATGGGAGGCCAGCTCCCAAAACTGGAAAACTTATTAGCACTGACATTTGTAGATTCTGCAGCATGGTTCCTCATATCGGCATTGTTGTCATTTTGTACCAAATAATCCTTTGTTGTGAGGAATTATCCTGTACATTGTAAGGAGTTTATCAGTATCTCTTCACTATCCACTAGATGCCAACAGCCCCAGTCATAAAAAAAAGTGTCTCCAGATATTGCAAATGTCCTCTTGGGAACAAAATCGCCCCTAGTTGAGAACCACTGTTCTAGACAACGATTAGAAGTCAGTTCTGAAAAAAAAGGCTATTTCATTATTTGTATCATGTAAGTTATGTGTAATTTTATTTGGTACTTGATTATATAATGTCTTTCACTTTCGAGTTTTCTCCCAACTAAACCAAAGGCAGCTACAGTCACCTTCTTTTGTATTCCATAATATTCAACATAGTGTCAGACACACAGTAAGTACTTAATAAACACTTAATTGATCTGTCTTAAAGGAAGAATTCTTATTTCAAGCCAACTGTTTGATCTTGCAAGTCTGGAACATACTCTCCAACAGAAAATGAATCAAATTTAAGATATAAATATAAATGGCCTTCAACCCAAAGTGGTGTGTGTGTGTGTGTGTGTGCATGTGTATGCATGTGTGCACCCGGGCATGTGTTAACAGACTTACAGCTCTAGAATAAATTCATGAAATATCATTCTCAAAAAATATAATTTTTTTGGTATTTAGCTTGTTTATAACAACAAAGAAATAGTTATCTTCAGTTAAATACAGTCTGAAATTTTTTGCCTGGCTCTCACTTAAACACACCAAATGTGTACTAAGTAGAATGACAAACACATTGCAGTGAATTAACACAACACCATGATAACTTAAAAATGCTTTGTTCTCATTGTCATCATGAGGTCATTTAAATCTCTTGCCACAGATCACAGTTGTTTATGTTCTGGTTCTTAAAAAATATGTCCATTCCAGGAGTCTCTTGGCATATACACAAGAACATTCTTCAGACAGTTTCAGCCTCATTTGAGAGCAGCCACTATGTGACTAAAAAACAACTTCATTATAGCTGTTTTTAGTTTTGCACAAATTTGTTTTTAAAAATTTTAAGTGTATAGCCAAAGACTGCCAAATTAGTTAAAAATAACATCAATAATCCTACAAATAAGGGGTAGAAAATTCTTTCAAAGCCAACTATGAACACAGATGACTCAATTATGACAATAATTTAAGCAGAATCCATTCAGAATTATTTTGGCAATTTGCATACATACAAAAATACTTTAAATATGCTTTCAAAATCCACTAAAACAAAAGTATACATTTCTCCTGACCTTACTAATATGAAATATTTGGAAAGTCTTCAACAGGTAAGACATGAATAACTTAAATTAACTCAACTAGGTACTGTAGTTGGTTATGTTTATAAAAACAAAATGCATGTTTTAAGATTTCTGATATAAGCTGAAACTAGCACTTTTATTTAAATGAGGACTTAGGATCCACTGAGAATATTTATGAACACTTATGGGTCTATCTTTATTTATGGTTGTATGTTTAAATCAAACTGTAACACTTCCAAAAGCAGCTTTTAGAATGTAACTACCACCACCACCATCGCAAGGGAACTCCCAACTTGGAATTCACTCTGGGTATAAGGGTTTTAGAGGAAAACCACCAAGCATGTCCTAAGAATACTGACATCAAAGGCACCCCTTCAAACTGGCCAGTTATACTCAATGGTGTGGGGAGAGGGAACAACACATTTACTTATATAATAGAGGTCACAGGAATATTTGTTCCCGATGAGTAATGGAGATCTTCACCAGTGGCGTTTTTTCCCTACATGGTAATCAAGTGATTATGTACTTAGGATATCCTCAAAGCATACTGGTTAAGTCAAACTATCCATCTTTATAATGAGAAAGATGAAGATTTGAAATGTTTTGAACTTGGTTCAAGACTTGTTCAGAACAAGAAATTGTTCAGAACATGTTCAGAATTTGGTTCATTCTTTCTTATTCTAACTTCTGTAAATCCCTTTCAAATTCTTACAGTACTGTATTTTTTATCCTGTATCATTTATCACAGCTGTAACTTCATAATTTGTGTGATTTTTAAAATTATTCTTTGTTTTTTTTCTTAAAGATTTTATTTATTTATTTGTCCGAGAGAGCGGGAGTGAGCACAGGCAGACAGAGTGGCAGGCAGAGGCAGAGGGAGAAGCAGGCTCCCTGCCGAGCAAGGAGCCCGATGCGGAACTCGATCCCAGGATGCTGGGATCATGACCTGAGCCGAAGGCAGCCGCTTAACCAACTGAGCCACCCAGGCGTCCCTAAAATTATTCTTAATAGCTATCTCCTTTGTTAGCTTGCAAGCTCTGTGAGGGGAGAGGCCATTCATAGCCTGTCTCCCTACCAGTCCCAGTGAGATTCACCCCTGTGGCTAGTGGAGGGCCTAGCCTAGTAAATGTCTGTTGACAATGAAAGGATAAACAAGTCAAATTTGTTGCCAACCTTATGGACGAAGGGCAACAACTCATGAAATTAAAGAAGTAAAATAACAACTAGTTTGGGGAACAACAGTAAACAATAAAAATTACCAGTCAGCCAAAACCAAAAATGCTCTTCTTATTCACTTAATACTGTTAGAATACTATTATGCCTCCTATATGGAAACAACACAGACATCTTTTAATAAAGATGATAATGATAAGAGGATATAGGCAAGTACTTAGACTAGAAATGGTTTTCACAGGACGCCTGGGTGGCTCAGTTGGTTAAGCGGCTGCCTTCGGCTCAGGTCATGATCCCAGCGTCCTGGGATCGAGTCCCACATCGGGCTCCTTGCTTGGCAAGGAGCCTGCTTCTCCCTCTGCCTCTGACTGCCACTCTGTCTGCCTGTGCTCTCTCTCTCTCTCTCTCTAACAAATAAATAAATAAAATCTTTAAAAAAAAAGAAAAAAAAAAAAGAAATGGTTTTCACATAACATTTAATTTGGTACCTCCCAAAACATTCAATCAGGTATCCACAGAAGATACTCAAGTATGTACTGAATGAATAAATGTTAATGCTTTTTGCTGTTGCTGATTATCTAAAAGTTATTTCAGTGGGTAGCAACTGTTTCACATTTGTCTTGAACTTGAGCTTATACTCTAACCTCTTCTAAATCTCCTTTTACCCTCCTTGAGAGTGGTACCTTCCATTTGTAAATATTTTCAGTTTACTCTGAACCAAGCTGTCTCTGCTTCTTAGAATTGAGTGTTCTTAAACTGACTTCAAATACAAGACATTTGGGCCTCATTTAGGGAACTACTGTTTTCTGTATTTGTCTGTAATTATCTGTATTTTTGTTTTTTTTGCTTTTCAAATAGTTTATAATCACAATGTACATAATAACCTGTCCTAATAATAACAGAGTAAAATTCTGGCTGAGTTTGGTGAAGCCATTCAGCTATTTAATTTATGGCAAAGAGGAATGATGAACTGCCTTTTCTATTGTTATTTTTTACACATTAATGCTTACAAATAAGGTAGAAAGTAAATATAAAACTTTTCAGCAAATGGCTAAGATGTAAGGGAACAAAGGGGATTTTTTGGAGTCTAGTCACAATAAGAAAACTCAATCAGAACTGTTAAACTAGCTCAGAAGCAAGGACTCTCCCTTGGGGACATACCTATTCCACTGGGGTCCAGGATGGATCTTGGATTTTAATGCGCTGCTAGCCAAGGAGGCAGGATACAAAGTTTGGAGCATGATAATGGTGGAAAGTCCCACTGATACCACTATCATGAAGCCAGTATCCTTAGGGTGCCTTCAGTGGTGCTGCCCTTCCTCCAAAAACTTAGAATACTTGCCTTTCTGGGCTTTGGCTTTGAGCAGAACAAGGGAAGTAAAAACACGTTTTTCCCCCCAGAGAATTTATAACCACAAGCCCACAAATCCATGGGTTTGTGGCTAGAATTCACACTATCTGTGTGGCCCCAAATACCCCAAACCAAAAATTTGGTTTCAATTGGTCTTGGATTGGAAGTGCCCTTAGGCATCTGGCAAATACTCTCTCAAGCACTCTCTCAAGAAGTACTTTTGACCTAGGCCTCTGAGAATTCCCATAGGTGAAGAAAGATCCAAGAACAATGAGATCACCAAAAAAATTCAATATGAACCAAAGTAAGGAGAAACAAAATGCAAAAGCCGGGTGTACAAACACTAAAGATTTTGGAATGATCAGATACAGAATAAAAAATCAGCACATTAAAAAAAGAGAGAAAATTAAAAGATAAAATCATCAAAAGTATGAGACAGATTTGGAAAAAAAAAAAAAACTTCCTCAAATAAAACATATAATTGAACTAATAAAGTCAGCAGCCAAGTTAAACAACAGCCTGTAAGAAGTAAAGAAAAAATTAATGAACTGAAAGACAAATTTTAGAAATTACCCAGCATAATACAAAGGCTCAAAGGTATGGAACATATGAATTATGAGATATAGAATGAGAAGGTACCACACATATCAAACAGAATTCCCAGAAGGAAAAAAAGAGAGAACATGAGGAAAAGGTAATATTTTAAGAGAAAATGACAGAAGTTTTAAAAACTGATGAAAGGTACTAATCTTTAAGATTCTGGGTATCCAATTAACTCTACAGAAGACTGAAGCTACCAAGCAAAAGTTAGACCTAGATAAACCATAATGAAACTCTAGAACATTAAAGTATTTTAAAATCCAGGGACAAAAAACCAGCACTGTGGAGCAAGGCAAGTGTGTTCTTTAGTTATACTGGTTTCCTCACCTGTAACTGTCAACAGGAGTCAAGGGGACCCCTGTGAACTCACAGTAAATTTGCGTGTCCCAGAAAGGGGTTAAGATGGTGATTAGCTTGGTGCATCCATGGCAACAGCAGATACCTTTCCCTCGCTAATCAGCTAATCCTCGACACTCAAGCCTCACCACCAAAATCTGCCTTACACCTACTAGAAACAATCTCTGTGGCCTTTTTTTTTTTTTAAGATTTTATTTATTTATTTGTCAGAGAGAGAGAGCATATGAGCACAGGCAGACAGAGTGGCAGGCAGAGGCAGAGGGAGAAGCAGGCTCCCCGCCGAGCAAGGAGCCCGATGTGGGACTCGATCCCAGGACGCTGGGATCATGACCTGAGCCGAAGGCAGCCGCCCAACCAACCGAGCCACCCAGGCGTCCCTCTCTGTGGCCTTTTATCCGTATTCATTTTGGTCACCGCAAAAAGCCCTAATCACCAGGTTCTTCCTAATCTCCCATGTTTTTATCCTCAGAGGTTAACTATACATCCACTCTTCTGCCACTATTTCTCTTCCCCTCTAACTCCCTACCACTAATTTCTCCAGAATTCGTAGTGCCTTATCAGTAAAAACTCAATTATTGTATCTCTGAACATTTTCTTCATCTTCTTGCTCTAACTGAAACTCGGCTCTTCCCTGAAGATATTGCAAACTACAGCACTTGCAAATGGTTTGTTGTTGTTGGAGCTTGTTTTCTTCAAAGAGTCCTCAACCAATTGTTCTGGGAGGGGGTGGGATATTTTTGATGGTCATTAGTGCTCTTTGATTCAGTTTAAGAAGTATGGTATGGGTCTAGGGATAGACAGACTAACTAAAAAAACAGAAAGCCAAGCAACAGATCCATGCAGTTTTGAAACTCTGTACATGAGAGAAGTTACTGTCAGATTACTGAAGTGAGAGATTATTCAATAAATGGAACAGGATAAAAAATTCCATTGAGAAGAAGATGAAATTGGATGTCTACTTTATATCATATTAAAAAATCAACTCCTAATGAATCAAGGATTTCAATGTCGAAAACATTAAAACTTCCTACCTTTAGTAGAAAATAAAGATGAATATCAGTCTTATCTGTATTGAAAAGGATTTTGTACATGAAACACAGAAATCACTAATTATAGGGTGCCTGGGTGGCTCAGTCAGTTAAGCATCTGCCTTCAGCTCAGGTCATGATCCCAGGGTCCTGGGATTGAGCCTCACATCAGACTCCCTGCTCTTCGGGGAGTCTGCTTCTCCCTCTCCCTCTGCCGCTCTCCCTGCTTATGCTCGTGCTCACTCTTTCTCACTATGTCAAATAAAATAAATAAAATCTTTTAAAAAATCACTAATTATAGAAGAAAAGATTGGTTTAACAATATTAAAACCAAGAACTTGTATTCATTAGATAAACATCCAAGAGAGTATGTGTGGCAAGGGTTGGGGTGGGGAACAGTTTCATATAGAAGATATTTACTATCCTAGAAAAGACAAAGGACTAGTATCAAAGATAAATAAAGAACTCCTAAAAGCCAGCATAAAAAGCATCGACAATTAACAGAAAAATAGCCAAAAGACATTTATGAGTATTTCACTGAGGAGGAAACATATGGCCAATACATATATGAAGAGATACTCAATTACATTAGTGAAAAGAGAAATGCAAATCAAGCACTGCTGGTAGGAATGTAACAATACCAACAGAAAAGAAATTTAGTATTTCATATTGTAAAGTTGAATATTCACATACTCTATGACCCAGCAATTATACTCCTTGATAAGAATCTAGAAAAACTTAAATACCTACAAGAAAATGCACAGTAATGTCCTTAACAGCATGATTCATCATAGTAAAGAACATCCCAAATGCATATTCAACAGGAGAATGGATATACACTGTGGTATATACACTCAAATGAATGAGCTACCGTTATACAAAATACAGATAAATCTTAGCAATATAATGTTGAGTGAAAAAAAAAAATCAGTCTCCAAATATTTTTTAAGTATCTAAAACCCACACCTGTTTCCCCAATGTGAACAAAGTTAACAGCTTTAATTTATACAATATAATAGTTTTTAATATAGTCACAAATTTGTGCAACCACCCCTAGTCAATTTTAGAACATTTGTATTTCCTCAAAAAGGCACTCTTCTCTCTTTCCCCAGCAACCAACATTCTACTTCCTTTCTCTATAGATTTTCTTACTCTGGATATTTCATATAAAATATATGGTCTTTTGTGATTGACTTCCTTTACTTAGCATGAAAATTCAAGGTTCATCCACTTTGTAGCATACAGCAGTACACCTTATTCCTTTTGATGCACTCATGCTTTTTAGGAAAACTTATAAATGAGATGAAAATATATACAATGGAGTGAATACTGAAATCTGGATAATGGTTATAACAGGTATGGAGAACTAAGGGAGATCAAAAGGATAAATGTAAGCTACTGTATGGTTCTAGCTTTTGTTGTGGGTTCACTTATTAATTACTAAAAATAAATAAATAAAAGGGCCAAACTGGACCAATGATTAGTGTCCTAATCCAAGGATTATAATTAATTTAATTATATGAACCAAAGGTACAAAAGAATAAAGGAACAAGTTTAATGAAGTTGACTACACCATGTTTGTTCTTCAGATGATATTATAAAGAGTAAAAAGACAAATTACAAAGAACGTATTTGTAAAATATATGACTGATAGACACCAGTCCAGAATATCTGAAGAACTTCTATGAATCACTAAAACAAAGAATACTACATAAATATGGTCAAAAGACTAAACAGGTATTTCACAGATAAGGAAATAAAAAGAAATGTTTTTCCTCATTAGTAATTAGGCAAATGCTTGAGCAAGTCTTTAACTTAAGTCAGGTCAAATCCTTCCACTTCTCATTTCATTCACAGTAAAGGCTAACGTCCATTCAGAGGTCTCAAAACCCTATGTGATTTGGCCACCTCTCTGCTCTCATCTTCTATTACTGTCCATTCCCTGGTGCATTCTGCTTCAGCCACTGCTGCTTCTTAAATGCTCTTGGACAAATCAGAAATGCTCCCTCATCAAGGTTTTTGCATTTATTGTTTCCTCTGCCTGAAATGCTCTTACCCAGGATAACAACTAGTATGTATATTGTCCTTTCTATTATGTCTTTGTGCAAATGTCACTTAATGAAGCTTTTCCTGACCTACTGAAATTGCTACCTACTCTTATCCCTGAACTTCCTACTCCTCATTCAGGCTTTATCCTTTTGTTTTCACAGCCCTGAATCACCATCTGGTTATTTTACCTATTTGTTTAATGCCCCTTTCCCCCTTTCTCCTAACCCACCCACACTAAAACGTAGGTCTCCCCAAAGGTCTGTTCAGTGTTCTGTCTCCAGAGAAAAGAGTCTGGCACACATAGCAGGAACTCAACAAATATTTAAGAATAACACACAATTAAAACTATAATGAGATACCATTACCTATATATTCAACTAGTAGAAACTGAAAAGCCTGATAATATCAATTAATGATGAGGATAAAGAGCATAGGGAACTCACACCATTGGTTAAAATGGTACAGGCCCCTGGGAAAACAATTCAGCATAACCTAGTAAATGTAACTCTGTGAGCAGGCTCCACAACCAACAAACTCTACACCTATCCAAGACATTCTCTTTATATATTCCTAGGTGAGAAGGCCCAAGAATATTCAGGAAGACATTGTAACAGCAATACTATAATAACTGACAACAGAGCAGACTTGGTATATCTAAAACGGAATTCTGTCTAATAGTGAAAATTAATAGAACATATCCTTACATACTGATATGGATAATTTTCAAAAAATAGCAAAAAACAAGCAGCAGAAGAATATAGAGAAGATACTTTTTATGATGATCAAAAATAACAAAACTGTTTAGGGATATATGCATATGTGATAAGATGATTATACAGAAAAAGAGAATGATTAACATGAAATATAGTTTAAATTTTCTCTGGTAGAGAAAGGAAGAGGGTGTAACTGGGGAGCCTCATAGGTGACTGCCGGCATTGGCAAAGTTCGTTCTTAAGCTGAGTATACAGGTGTTCATTTTATTATTTTTCTTTAAACTGTATAACTCACTGTTTTTGCCTGTTTTATCTTTAGTTGTCTACCCCCCAGAGTAAAGCATAAAAAAAGAAGAGTGCTTACTCTTTGACAACTGTGTGCAAAAATGGCTTTTACCTGCCTTTTCTCATTTACTCCCCATCCAAATAATAAATACTTGAACCCAGGTTTTCTGATAGCAAGCCCTCTAGCCTCTTTTCATAATCACAGTAAACTATTTTTTTTTAAAGATTTTTAAAAAAATTTTTATTTATTTGTTATAGAGAGAGAGAGAGAGCAAGCACAGGCAGACAGAGAGGCAGGCAGAGGCAGAGGCAGAGGGAGAAGCAGGCTCCCTGCCGAGCAAGGAGCCCGATGTGGGACTCGATCCCAGGACGCTGGGATCATGACCTGAGCCGAAGGCAGCCGCTTAACCAACTGAGCCACCCAGGCGTCCCTCACAGTAAACTATTAAAGCTATTCCAAATTTCACTGTAAGCAAGCCCCAAATTTATACACTGTATTGAAAAATCCACCTATAAATTGGTGGCTTGGAACTAAGTTTGTTTTCTTCCCTGAAAGAAAACCTTCTGACCACAAAAGCTATTAATATGTAAGGACAATTTGAGGCTGGGATCCAACCAAAGTGGAATTTCTAAGTCAATTAAAGAAAAAAACTCTATAAGAATAAAAGGAATGAAAAATATATCAACCTCCCTAGTATTTCAGTAATTAACAACTTTTCAGTAATTAACAACTTTTCAACAACTTAGATTTTTCTTGCCACAATCTAAGTATTTTCTTCCACATTTACGAGTTACATGTAAGTAACCTATACATTCTGACTACTTTTAGATGTCACAAATAACTATTAGGAGTGCAATAGAATGCCAACCTTCTTCCTATTTTGGTAGATAAAAAAAGGATAAAATTTATATAGGACACTGGAGTAAATGGAGGAAGCAACCAGAGAAGGAAATCAACCTGAGGGTTCTGGTTGCCTAAGAGCTAACGGGATCAACATATTGGTTAGAAATCCTTGACACACTATCATTCAAGGTTTACTTTTTCAACTTTTCCAGTATTTGTAATTAACTCAGAGTTAATTTCATGGGCAATGTCCTCTATTGCAACATTTAAAAAAATTACAGAATGAGAGTAATATATAATGAAAGAAAAATTAAAACTTAGGACTTCAATATTTCCACAGCTTATAAGTAAGCACTGTTTCTATTCTTTGGGATTCTCTGGTGACAGAATCTACTGAGGAAATCTGTAACAAGCCAAGCAGTCTTAGGTCCCAAGATAGAATCTTAGAATACCAACTATTAACATGCACGCCCCCAGAAGCCTGCACTGTTCAACATTGGCAAAATGTCTTCTTGCCTTTTCTGTTTGTTAACCTCCAGAACAGCTTATTAATCACAAGACAGCCCTCTCTGACATTGTCACACAGGTGACCCTGGCTGGAGACTAAAATGTTCCCACACCCTGAGAAGTCTGTAATAGCACATACTGGTCCATCCCTGGTAAGTGCTTACTGTTTTTTTATAAGATTTATCCAAATTCTAAAGTAAAACTCACTGAACGTCTTTGTGTGTCTTTGTGCACACAACAGTAAACACATGCAGATTGAGAAAAGCACTAAATGAAGATACTGGACCCAAATTCAATTAGTAATCCAGGGAAAATACTCTTAACGGGTACAGAAGTCAGACACATCAAAGTTTGAATTACAGTTCTTCTAGCTCCTAGTTGTGAGATCTTGAGTAAATCTGTGCCTTAGTTTTTTCTTCTGTACAGGGGCTTAATAACCACTTTACAAAATTGTTGGAAGAATTTAATGTAAATTTTTTGCAAAGCACAGAGCACAGTTTCTGATAGAGCACAGGCATTTGATAGGTCCAAATGTCTCCTCCCACCCCAATGAGCATTTTAAAATGTAATTCTTCTGGATCAAAATTATGCATCCAAATAAATTGCTTTAAAAATATTTTAAAATCTCCTTATACTTCTACAGAAGGGAGCAATGAGAATCTAAAATGAAATGTATTTTATGACAATCTAAGCTGAAATGCTTAAGAAAATCTTGGTTAAGTCCTTTGTAGACAGAATTCCCTATTTTACGCAAGCCAATTCTTAGGGAAGCATATGCTTTCAAAGTACATGCTCCAGTTTACCACTAAGGCATATTATACCAAACACCAAAGGGAACTCACCCAAGTCAAATTATTGGCACTCATCTTTTGGCATACATGGGATCAGGCTCTTCTAAGCTATGCCAAATAATTTTACAGATACAGGTTTTCCATGTCACTGAATGAGCAGGTTAAGCTAAGGATCTATCTCTTGACAGTTCATTTGATGAGTGCTATCCCACCCACCCTCAATGAAGATTATCCTAATGGAGGAAAGTACCCTTACAACCTCTTTCTCTAATGTATTACATCAGGAAAACAATGTCAATGTGAAATGAATAATACAGAGTCCTTCCCACATGAATTCGGCAGATTTGGCCTGCCTAGCCACCAGTTCAAGCCACAGATATTTTACTGGCTTTATCTTGGACCTCATAACTGAAAATTATCATTGCATTATAGTCAGTGAACATTTGTCTACAATGGTCTAACCAAAAGGGCACTGAGAAAGGCTGGCAAATGTTTCAGAAAACAAGGATATGGCATATGGTCTCACAGTGGGATTAAGTTTTGCATCAAACCAAAGATCTGCAGAAAGTACTTATGCCCTTTCCTTTATGTGGCTTCAAAACTTGAACCTATTATAGAAGCTAAATTTGATTTTGTGTAAATGTTACCAGAATTCCTTTTTTTTTTTTTTTAAGATTTTATTTATTTATTTGACAGACAGGAATCACAAGTAGGCAGAGAGGCAGGCAGAGAGAGAGGGGGAAGCAGGCTTCCTGGTGAGCAGAGAGCCCGATTCAGGGCTCTATCCCAGGACCCTGGGATCACGACCCAAGCTGAAGGCAGAGGCTTTAATCCACTGAGCCACTCAGGTGCCCCCTTTTTCTTTTTTTAAATTTAAACCTATTATCTGTAATTTATTTATTTGGGAAAGGAAGAGAGACAGAACGTACATATGCAGGAGCAGGGGGAGGGGCAGAGGGAGAAAATCTTTAAGCGGACTCCATGAGGAGCATGGAGCCCAATGAAGTGCTCAGTCTCACGAACCATGAGATCATGACCTGAGCTGATACCAAGAGTCGGATACCTAACCAACTGAGCCACCCAGGCACCCCTGTTACCAGCATTTCTGAGGCACCTTGATAAATTAAAAAATGTTTCCCAGTTAGCACCATAAATTAAGAGAACTATTTCAAGATATATGATAAGAGACACAAAAATGCTCTGTTAGGAATTTACACTAAGAAAATCCAATATAAGGTTATGTTATCCACAATAGCAAAACATTAGAAAAAGCCTAAAACATGTCAGGGAAGTATTCCGTAATTTATAAATCAGAAACACAATGGAATGTGATGCAGGCATAATGATTATAAAGATT
This sequence comes from Taxidea taxus jeffersonii, assembly GCA_003697995.1. Classification (NCBI taxonomy): domain Eukaryota; kingdom Metazoa; phylum Chordata; class Mammalia; order Carnivora; family Mustelidae; genus Taxidea; species Taxidea taxus. The sequence continues at coordinate 14,272 of ML106659.1, read as the reverse complement.
ACTTAGAAACATGTAAAAATAAGTATGAGAAATGAAATAAAAAAAGGAGAACTCAAAATGAGGGTCCATTCAATTATGTTCGCTTTTTTAAAAAATAATTTTTTTAAAGATTTTTTAAAATTTATTTGATAGCAAGAGAAAGACAGCAAACGAGGGAACACAAGCAGGAGTAGTAGGAGAGGGAGAAGTAGGCTTCCCGCTGAGCAGAGAGCCAATGTGGGGCTCAATCCTAGGACCCTGGATCATGACCCGAGGCAAAGGCAGACGCTTAACGACTGAGTCACCCAGGTACCCCTCAATTATGTCTGCTTGTAGAAAAGGTAATAATGTATAGTTAGGTAATGTATAGTTAAAATATGAAAGCAACCCAAGTGACCATCAACGGATAAATGGATAAGCAACATGTGGTGTGTTTATTATTCAGATTTGAAAAAGGACGGAAATTCTGACATGCTACAACATGGATGAACCTTGAAGACATTACACTAACTGAGGTAAGCCAATCACAAAAAGATAAATATTGTATGATCCCACTTATAAGGTACTTAGTGTGGTCAAAATCATAGTTGATCTTGAAAGTTGATTTTGAAGTTGAGTGGTGGCTGCCAGGGGCAAGGGAAAGAGGGAATGAAGAGTTACTGTTTAATGGATATAGATTCAGTTTTGCAAAGATGAAAAGTAGTTCTGGAGATGGATGGCAGTAATGGTTGCACAGCAACATAAATATACTTAACACCACTGAACTGTGTACACTTAAAAAATGCTTAGGATGATAAATGTTATATGTATTTTATCGCAACAAAAAATCAGGAAAAAAATTAATGTGCTCAAGTAGTAAATTTAAGATCATATGATTTTCAGGTTTTTGGAAAAAAAGAATAATGAAAGTGCTAAAAGTAAGCAGTCTGAGTGGATTCTGTCAAAATAACATATGGAACATGTGTGAGAAAAATGATGGTTTGCTAGCCAGGCAGTTAGCATATAGAATGATGATGTGGGACAACCTCAAATAGAATAGGCAAAAGTTCTGCTTTAAAGACCAAAGAATTCACAACTTCAAACAAATCAGCATAGCTGTGGGCTGTGGGAAAATAATACATGAAACAAGCTCACTCTTCTTGAACTGACTTCAGGCAGATTATAAATCTATGGCAAAGGCGAAAAAAAAGTACTACTGTCTGGAAATAGGGGCTACAGATGCAAACAATACAGCTGACAGAGATGGGCAGAGAAGGAAGAACTGATAAAAAAATCATCCTAGATGTAGCAACCATCCTAAGACAGAAGACCAATGAATCTGAAACTTCAAAACATATGGGAATTTTACACTTTCTGACACTACAACTGGTATAAAAATATCCTAAATTTTTGCATTGGATTTTTTTTTTTTTGGAAAGCTCTTTTAAATTAAGTCTTTCTATTATTTTTTTTTTTTAAAGATTTTATTTATTTATTTGACAGACAGAGATTACACAAGTAGGCAGAGAGTCAGGCAGAGAGGGGAGGGGAGAAGCAGGCTCCCTGCTAAGCAGAGAGCCCGATGTGGGACTCGATCCCAGGACCCTGGGATCATGACCTGAGCCGAAGGCAGCAGCTTAACCCACTGAGCCACCCAGGCGCCCAAGTCTTTCTATTATTAAGAGAGAAAATAATTTTTTAAATAATCCAGGAAATTTGGAGACATTTACTGGCAACTCTATGGAGAAAATGTGCTAGCAATGTTTTCAGATAACCCTGGCTGCTTTTCGTTTTCATTACACATTCCATAAATGATTCAAAGGAAATTTTTTTTGCACAGTAAAAAGTTTCAGCTTATTATCTTACAAAACCCTTAGAGTCAACCTATTAACTGGATGATTCAAGGAAGGAGCACACACCTAAGTTTAAAGTTCTAGCCACTTACCAGCTGTGTACAAGATACGAGAGTGTACTGCAACTCATTTCCATCCCATCATCAAAATACAAAGCATACTGCAAATTCTTTAGCTTATTTTAAAGTTCAGGTTTTCTATTTAATGCTCTCCTCTCTCCATGCAACTCAAAATTTAAACATCTGGTTACTTTAAAATCTTACCAAAAGAAACCTTTTTGTGAATGTATTTCAAATATATTTCAAATATATCCATAAGGTGGATACCTTGACAATAAATGGAAATATTGATATAACCAAAAGTAAATAGTAAACAGGTTTTGAGATGTCTGAAAATTAAAATGTTTGAAACTGGGCTGCCTACCAGAAAGAATACCCTACTGATTCAAAAGCATTTTTCTTCTGTATAGAAAAATAAATAATACAATGGCCACAGA
>ML106659.1:0-11565 GCA_003697995.1 Taxidea taxus jeffersonii | reverse complement strand
CAGTGAGCTGGCTTAGACAGCAAAAAGGAGTCCTTGCTGCTTCTCTTCTAGCTTCCATGTCCCTTTGAAAAAGCATCCTTTAGGTCTAGCTAGGTTCCTGACAAGAACTCCCTCAAGACATTCACAGTCTCACTACTATTAGGCGCCTGGATGGCTCAGTCAGTTAAGCATCTGCCTTTGGCTTAGGCCATGATCTTGGGCTCCTGGGATTAAGCCCCATACTGGGTTCTTTGCTCAGCGGGGAGCACTCTTCTCCCACTCCCTCTGCCCGTCCCCCACCCCTTGTGTGCTCTCACTAATAAATAAATAAGTTTTTAAACAAAAATAAAGCTTTAAGACCATCAGCACTAATCTCATCATGCCCTTTATCCCTATTTAAAACTGTCACAAGAAGTCTACAATTTCCAAATCATTTTTCTAATAACGTGGTAAACATTCCCATTTCTCACCCTTCCTTCTAGCAGTCAGTCATAGACACAGTCATTAATATTTATCAACAGAATCCTCTCATTCACCTGTTACTCTAAGTCTCACTGAAACCTGGTTCTCCTCTGGGGCCTATACTCCTATATCCTTTTTAGGTGGTTAGTTTTTCTCTCCCATAGTCTGTCTTTCTTACTTCTCATTGCCACCTTCAGTCCACTGGCTGGCCCTTCTCCCTAAAGGCCCCAACTGTGAATATCATGTTATGATACCATACCACCTAGAAGCCCTTCTTATTGAGATATCTAATGACCACAGTCTCTTCTCTCATTTCTTAAAGAGCTAAGCCCTTGGCTCACTGCTACTCTTTCGGATACTAGTCCTGTCATAATTCCTGGTGATTGCAATATCTACACAGATGATCCTTCTAACACCCTGGGCCTCCCAGTTCACTGACCTCCTCTTCTCCTATCACCCTACACTCCATCTCATCTTAGAAACTTAAACCCAAAACTACAGTCCCATCATAATCTTAATTTCAAGTATCCTATTCTTCAAACACTAGCTACCATCTTTCCATTTTATTCTAATATCCCAAGGCTAAAAAGGCTAATCTTAGGTCTCCTAGGGACCTACAATCCATCAATCCTCTCATCTCTTCCCCATTCCTCTCTCTCAATGTGCCCTCATTTTCCTCCTAACTCAACATAGATACTTTGGTCCATTATTACAAACAATCCCTTGCATATAACCTTCAATCCCCTTGCCCCTCTCTTGCTTGGTCGTACTTGACAAATCTTGTACACTGATTTAATCCAACTCCCTCCTTACTCCATGACTGTACATCATTAAATGTGGCTGAAGAAAAACATAATTATGTTGATTCATCTAACTTTACAAGAGCAAGAACTACAAGTGCACTCTTATTGCTGCTCAGCTATACTATTAAATTTCCCTCTTCACCACTTCTTAAACAACTATTTCTTATCTTTTTTAATTTATTTTTTTAAAGATTTTTTATTTCTTTATTTGACAGACATAGATCACAAGTAGGCAGAGAGGCAGGCAGAGAGAGGGGAGGAAGCAGGCTCTCCGAGGAGCAGAGAGCCCGACGCGGGGCTCGATCCCAGGACCCTGGGATCATGACCTGAGCTGAAGGCAGAGGCTTTAGCCCACTGAGCCACCCAGGCACCCCTATCTTTTTTTTTTTTTTTTTAATCTCTACCTCCTCCCCCATTCCTGCTCTCAGCTGATGACCTTCCTGTTTCACTAACACAAGCAAACAGAAGAGTACTACAAGCTCTCATTACCATTTTTTAAAAAAAGATTTTATTTATTATTTATTTGTTAGAGAGAGAGAGAGAGAGAGAGCGAGCACAGGCAGACAGAGTAGTAGGCAGAGGCAGAGGGAGAAGCAGGCTCCCTGCCGAGCAAGGAGCCCGACGTGGGACTCGATCCCAGGATGCTGGGATCATGACCTGAGCCGAAGGCAGCTGCTCAACCAACTGAGCCACCCAGGCGTCCCTCTCATTACCATTTTTATACATTATCCTGTGACCATATTCTTTGGGTTCTTTCCTGTTACAATGGATGAAATGCCCATGTGCATGAACCAAAAGCCACTTCCTCCACTTGCGTAAAAATATCCTACTCCTTTTGCCTACTTTAGAACACAGTTATCTGCATCATGATTTTTTCTTATTGCTGGTGGATCATTCCCAGAAGCATGCTGTTATTTTCCCCATATGAAAGAAAAATGCTTTCTTGATCTCACTTGCTTCTCCAGTTTCTTTTCCATTCCTCTGTGACCCATTATAGGAAAATGCCTCAAGATCTGTCAATCAATTAGTGCATGGTAACTTAAGAAAGGGGTGGATGCTAACTGATAAATGTAGAAGCAATGACAGAAAATCAGTATTTTGCAATGAATGGTCTAACAATTTGACTCAAACAAGGATCATCAAAGAATGCCAATGGTGTGAGCTAAATTGTTGGGAAACAGACACCTCACTCACTAATTAACTCACCAATTACCAAAAACAAAATGTGTCTTTAATGGAAAAATGAGTCAGAAACCTCCTTAACTGAGTGAGCAAAGTTAAAAGTGAAAATAATGGAGCAAATTGACATCGGGGACCTCATGATGTGAGGCAATAGGAAATATATAATATCATATGGAGAATTCTTGCCCAAAACTCTTTATTGGAATTAACTGTAAGGAAAAAATCAGACAAATCCAGATTGTGGATATTCTTTAAGCCACTAAAGTGGACACTTTAAAACTGACACTGGACCATGAAAGAACTATAAAGAGCATTATTAGAATGAGTAAGATATCTATTATTGTATCAATATTAAATTCCCTTAGTGTGGTAACAGCACTGCACTAATGTAGATGACTGTCTTTGTTTTGGGGAGTTACATGTTGAAATACTTTTTAGGGATGAAGTGTCACAATGCCTGCAACTTCTGAGCAGTCAAATATTTTAGAAAAGGGAGTTGACTATACTATTCTCTCCAATTCCACTCCTCATTCTCTCTTGAACCCACATTAATCTTATCCCTTCCATTCCACCAAAACAGCTCAAAATCACTGTTGATCTCCACACCAATCATTCTTTGTCTGTATTTTATTGACCCATCTTCTCATCGAAATGCTTTCTTCACTCTTGGATGTCTGGATACCCTACAGCACTGAATTTTCTCCTGTGGTTTTGGTAGTTTCTTCCCAGCCCTTTGGATAATGTATGTTTTACTCAACTTGTAAATGCTGGAGTGTTCCAGGGATGAGTTTGAACCTCTTTTCTTTTCTACCTATATTCACTCTTTTGGTGTTCTTCACTTTGAGAGACCTAGACAATGAAGATCCCCAAATTTAGATCTCCAGTTCTGACCTCTTTCCTAAACTCTTAATTATATATCTGAACGTCTCCTTGACATGCCTATTTTGATATCTAACAGGCATCTTAAATTAACATGTGTCCAAAAGAGAACAAGGTTCCTTTGCAAACCTATTCCACCTACAATCTTCATTATCTTAAGAGTACTACAATAGCCTCGTGACTGATTTCCTTATTTTGTCTTTACCTCCTACCATAATCTACTCTCAAGACAGCAGCCAGAGTGATCCTGTTAAAAAATAATTCAGATCAGCCTAAACCTCCAGTGGCTTATCATTTAACTCAGAGAAAAAAGTTCAAGCCTTTAAAATAACCTAAAAGACCTTCATGATCCGGCTTCATGTTATCACTCTAACCTCATCAATTATTATTTCCTCCACTCACTCACTCCCACCACACTGTTCTCTCTTTGCTATTCCTTAAACAGGATAAGCTACAGCTTCAGGACTGTGTATTTACTATTTCCTCTGCTCTAACACTCTTATCTGCATGTCTCACTTCCTGACCTCTACTAGTTTCTAGTCAAAAAAATTTTTATTTATTAGACTCACTGGTCTCCCCCTTCAATTGAACATAAGATTTATGAGGTCAAGGATTTATATTTTGTTCACAAAGTGTCTAGAATAGTTTCTGGCATTACTAGGTGCCTGATAAGTATTTAAAGGAAGGTTGGGGTCCTGAAGGATATTGAGGAAAAAAAAAAAAAAGCAGATACTCTTTCACCAGCATCTATTAAACCAAAGATAACTAAGAAAAAAAAGACTTTTATCATATTTAGTCTCTTTTAAAATCATAAACAAAGAATCATGTCTTATTCATATTCTGGATGGAATTTCAAAGATATTATTTATATATATCTTGCATTAGCTACAAAAAAATTGTTAACTTGAACAATTAATGTAAGAGAAGTTATTTAATATATGAGATAAAGCTGAATATCCTTTATCTGTATGTATGTTACAAATTCCCTAATGAGGCACATTCACTGATGAAGGCCCAAGGTGCATTACCTTATCTATTTATCAAAGTAAGTCAGCCAGGATATCTTTTCAGCAACACACTGAGATGGAAAATATTATTCTACAAACATCAAAATACTGAATTAGAACTTAATTTTAAAATGTTATAATTCGGGGCACCTGGGTGGCTCAGTGAGTTAAAGCCTCTGCCTTCGGCTCAGGTCATGATCCCAGGGTCCTGGGATCGAGCCCCTCATCGGGCTCTCTGCTTGGCAGGGAGCCTGCTTCCCCCTCCCTCTTTGCCTGCTTCTCTGCCTACTTGTGATCTCTCTCTCTCTGTGTCAAATAAAATCTTTTTAAAAAATGTTATAATTCAATATTTTTACTTATTTATAATCTTAACTAATGTGATTATGTAATCACATTTATATAGGGAACTAGAATATCAACAAAAAGGCTAGTTTGTTCTAGTTTTTACACCTATATACCTATTATCTGCCTCCTTTAATATTCTACCTTTAAGAAGTTAAACTCCTGGGACGCCCGGGTGGCTCAATGGGTTAAGCCGCTGCCTTCGGCTGGGGTCATGATCCCAGTGTCCTGGGATCGAGTCCCGCATCAGGCTCTCTGCTCGGCGGGGAGCCTGCTTCTCCCCTCCCCTCTCTGCCTACTTGTGTGATCTGTCTATCAAATAAATAAATAAAAATATTAAAAAAAAAAAAAGAAGTTAAACTCCTGATGTTACCATAGCATATAATCCAATGTAAAAAGATAAGTTTAAATAGCCTGAACTAAAATTCCGTTTAAAAACCCAACCAAACCGAAGCATATTCCAGCAAGTGTTAGTGATTAAGGGTACTTATTTTCCTGAAGAGCTTAATATTTTTGGAAATGAAGCCACAGAGAAACCAATGAACGATGTAGTATAATCTCATACTGACCCTTTGTGGTTTACTGAAGTATAGCACTGTAAAAAGTCTTAAGGTTCAGGGTAATTGTTACAGGGAACACACATTCTGTCAGACACAAATCCACCAAAATACACATATGACATGAATCATACTCTAGCTTTGCGCAGTGGAAGTATTGTAGCCAATGAGGTTTATCCAAGGCGCGATTATTGCTAAATGACATGAATCATATTCTAGCTTATTAGGTACCTTTATAAACATCTCAGATTCAGCAAGAAAGATATTAATCAGTGCCACTTTCCAAACAGAGATCCTGAAAGATTAGCTCATTTATGTCATTTAACGTGTAGTATATAACAGACCCTTAACATTACACACGTATAAGCACATACATAGTTCTGTTCATGTACATACCAAAGATCCACAGATAGTGATACCCTAACTGAGGCCTTCAAAAATACTATGGTTAAAGACTTACAAAATGCACTATATATCAGAATATCAATTTTCTTCCATTCAATTAACAATAAAAAAAATCCCAATTAAGTCCATGAAACTGGCACTTCTACCTCTTGTTGAAGGCATTATAAGCTAGTACAACCCCTTTGGAAAGCAATTTGGCACTAATCTCAAGACACAAAAAGTGTTCGTGCTTTTTCCTAGTAATTCCATTTCTGGGAAGCTATCCTATCATAATAATTCAAAATATGGAAAAAGCTATAGATTATTTATAACATCCTAGATGCTTGGCATCTGAGACTTAACATTTGAGGTTTTAACACTGGTAGTTTTAACAGCTTGTGAGAGAACCACAGGTTGATCTACAGCATATGTCAAGTTGCTATGTGAATGAGGAAGTCACATAACTAACTACTGAGTGAGCCTGACTGCCAGCATTAGCTTTTCCCTGTGGTCTGACTGCTCTCTATATGCACAGACATTTCTGAAATGGAGAAGGGAGAGGATGGACATCTTTGTTAAAAAAAAAAATGTTTAAAAGTAAAAAGTCCTAAAATAGCAAGTCAATTACTTAGCCAGTGATGAATGTGAAGAGTCTAAGAAAATACTGATATTTGGGGAGCCTGGGTGGCTCAGTGGGTTAAGACTCTGCCTTCTGCTCAGATCATGATCTCAGGGTCTAAGGATCGAGCCCCACATTGGGCTCTCTGCTCAGGGGGGAGCCAGCTTCCCCCAACCCTGCTCTGCCTGCTGATCTGCCTACCTATGATCTCTCTCTGTCAAATAAATAAATAAAATCTTTACAAAGAAAAGAAAATACTGATATTTGTGGGTTTGAGATCACTAATGGCCTTTAGTCACATTTCTTCCCAACAGCCGTTAAGTCTATGGCAATGAAAGATTAGAAACATGATTAAGTATTCAACAACAGAGAAATGATAAATTAAATCAATCCAACTAATCATTCAGTGGCTAAATTAGGGTAGTGGAATTACAGATGATAAGTTTTCATTTTTAAAATATTTTCTGTGATAACATTGTACCTGGAAATTAAAGTCAAGATAAAAAATGTACTGCTAAGTAGAAAAGGGAACAGTTCACAATTCATTTCAGGAAGTCAGCATTACTCTGACACCAAAAACCAAGGACACTGCAAGAAACAAAACTATAAACAAATATTCATCATTTTACACAGGTGCAAAAATCTTTAACAAAATATTACTAAATTGAATCCAGGAACATATAAAAAAGGTAGTAGTACACCATGACCAAGTGAGGTTTATCCCAGGAAAACTATTGCTTCTACCGTCTAGTTATAAATACAAGTATAACTATCACTTTATATTTTCCATAGATAACTCTTTTTTTTTTTTTTAAGATTTTATTTATTTATTTGTTAGAGAGAGAGAGAGAGAGTGCAAGCACAGGCAGACAGAGTGGCAGGCAGAGGCAGAGGGAGAAGCAGGCTCCCCGCCAAGCAAGGAGCCCGATGTGGGACTCGATGCCAGGACACTGGGATCATGACCTGAGCCGAAGGCAGCTGCTCCACCAACTGAGCCACCCAGGCGTCCCTCCATATATAACTCTTATTACCATAGACAAAGGTTTGACCTGGTTCACTTTACAAAGCTGAAATATTTGCTATAAAACTTCTCAATCAAGTTTATTATAAATCTGCCTTCTCAGTCAACTGAATACTTCAATTTAAAGTGTTTATTTAAGGGACATTTGGGCATCTGCCTTCGGCTGGGATCATTATCTCAGAGTCCTGGGATCCAGCCCTGCATTAGGCTCTCTGCTCAGCAGGGAGCCTGCTTCTTCCTCTCCCTCTGCCTGCTGTTGCCTTGCTGCCTTGCTTGTGCTCTCTCTGTCAAATGAATAAAATCTTTTTTTTTTTAAATTTTTTAAGTTTCATTTAAAATATCTTCATTTGGAGGCACCTGGGTGGCTAAGTCAGTTAAGGTTCTGACTCTTGGTTTTGGCTCAGGTTGTAGTCATGGGATTGAGCCCTGCTAGGGCTTTGCACTCACCAGGGAGTTTGCTTAAGGTTTTTGCTCTCCCTCTTCATTTCCCTCTCTACATGTCAGCACACATGTGCACTCCTTCCCTCTCTCTCAAAAATAAATAAGCAAATCTTTAAAAAAAAAAAAATCATTCGTTGAGCTCATTCTAAGATTAAACTGCAGTTACAATCTACTTGACTTAAAAAAAAAAAAAGAATTCAACATTCCTTGGAATCATAAAGTAAAGGACCTCAAGTAAAATACGGCTTCACAAATATCCCTGGGTGATATGGTAATATCACTGTATTGAGAGACTTACAGAAAAGGGCATCCAACCACTTAAAGTAGCATCCTTGATTTTTTGCTGGACAATTCTAATGATGAAGATAACTCCTCTTTATGTTACGTCAAACTCTATTTTCCTTCAACTTTGATTTACTGGCAAAAATACTGACTTATGAAGTAATAAGCGTAATGAAGCCTTCGTTAATATATTCATTCTGCAAGTACTTGAAAATAACTAGTAAGTCACTTTTTAGACTTTTCCTCTCCAGGCTAAACTGAGTTCTCCCAACCATCGTTCAGATGATAACACTACTTAATTTCATTTTTTCTTACCACCATTTCCTGCAAAAGACAAACATTTAAAAGAAATGGGCTATAACACGGTACCACCTTCCTACAGGAATATGCAGGGCATGACTCCACTCTAGGAAATTTATTACAATAGTCAGTCAACTCTCAAATATCAAAATATGCCCCCAAATAAAAATCTATGCAAACATTTTATTCCCAGTGAATAAATATACTAATTGTAAAAAAAAGATGTAACTGAATATAGAACACTTAATTTTTAGCAATGATAGTCTTACAAGTTGTTAATATTCTTTCATCCAGAGATGAATTGTGGCAAAAGAACTGAATCTTGGTCAAAAATTCTACCTAGCTTTAAACAATATACATGTATGTTGTACACCGGAAATAAATGTAACACCATATGTTATCTATACTGAAATTAAAAAAAAAAGATATACACGTATGTAAACAGCAGTAATTTGTAAAACCAATATTCATTCCAAGGATATATGCTGCTTTGCTCAGGTTGCTAAAAAAATGGGTATGCTAGAAAATAATCCTCATTTATAGTAGCTTTTTTCTTTGCTTAGCTTTGACATGGTTAGTATTGTACCACTTTAAAAAAAGTTTGTGGAGCCCTTCAAGGCAGTTATCAAAATCACTTACGATGCTGTATTTCTTTTTTTTTTTTTTTTTAAGATTTTAATTTATTAGAGAGAGAGAGCGCAAGCACAGGCAGACAGATTGGCAGGCAGAGGCAGAGGGAGAAGCAGGCTCCCTGCTGAGCAAGGAGCCCGATGTGGGACTCGATCCCAGGATGCTGGGATCATGACCTGAGCCGAAGGGAGCCGCTCAACCAACTGAGCCACCCAGGCGTCCCCGATGCTGTATTTCTTTGACTCTTCACAGCAAAACTGAGATGGAAAACTATGTATTACATATTTTGTGCTAGTGAAGCCTTGGTAATTAAGGTTTAGTAGGAGTTACAGGAGAAAAGTTCACTTATGAATTACACACTTTAAAAAGATGTTTAATGATCTTAGAATGCATGGTGCCTGGATTCAAGTTTGTATATACTGAGAATACTGGAATCAAACCTGGGAAAGGTCTACCTTCATAAATGGACAGAAATAATTTGTAGTTAGTAAATCAAAAAAACCAATCAAGAATAAACTGGCAAGAGTCTAAAACACTAGTCCTTAAGGGAATTAAATGATGTATGCAAATACCATGTTAACTTCCTCACCAAAATATTCCTGGCAAATAAGACTTTTTTTAGGCTTATGTTTCCAAGAGTTAATATTCTTTTCCTTCATATCTAAAATGCACTCAACATCTTGAAATGAAGAAAAACAAGTGAACATTTAATGAGTATCTAATTCTTACCTGGAACCCACTTAATTTCCATTTCCATATCATTTTCTTTGCCTTTCTTTTCTTTTTCTTGTATAACCTGCAAGAGCTGCCTGTATTTAGCAATTTGTTCTTCATCATCCTTCTGACTTTTCTTTGTTTTCCTCTCTTCTTCCACACTGACTTTATCATCACCTAATAAAAAAATAAATTTCATTTAATGCACAGAAATAATTGACTTTTAAATCTAGTATTTAAATTTCAATCATACGGCACCTTCTAAAAGTCGTTGTCAGATAAAATGCAACAACAGAATACCAAAATCAGATAAACATTTTTTTTTAAAAGATTTTATTTATTTATTTGGCAGAGAGAGAGACAGCGAGAGAGAGAACAGAAGCAGGGGGAATGGGAGAGGGAGAGGTAGGCCTCCTGCTGCAGGGAGCCTGAAGTGGGGCTCAATCCCAGGACTCTGGGATCATGACCCGAACCAAACTGAAGGCAGACACTTAACGGAGTCACCCAGGCACCCCTCAGACAAACTTAGTATTAAATGAATTAGATGAAAGCATTTGGTGTTGTTTATAATAAAAATCAACTGCAATGTAAGTTAGCCCTGTCTAAGCAGGATATTGGGACTCTCCTTTTTTATTAAAATTCATGTTTCAAAATAATTTACTAAATATGCAACATCCTTGGACTGTCTCTTCCCTATAAACAAGACAGGGGAAACAGCACTTTATCCCTCTTTATGTCTTCCACCACCTGCACACTGGTTTTAAAATGTTATGGTCAATAAAAGGAGGCTGAATATTGTTGGGATGCATTTGGTACATGGATTTAACTATTTATGCTCTAGAGGCAGATAAAGGAAGCTCCCTGAAATCCAAAACAAACAATTATGAATCTTTTCCACTTGATGGTGAATAAAATATGCTTACTCTCAGGATGTCATCAATACACTGAGAATAAAAGTGAATAAATTAGAAATTAATTAAACTAATATCCCTGTGTGGAAAAAAAACCCACATTTCCATTTCCTAATTTTATAAAAAAATAATCAGAATGCAAAGGAACAATATAAAATTCATGGGCAACAAATACCAAAGAAAACTAATACGTGAAAAGTTTGTTCTGTATTTCCACTGTAATTTTCCAAGTCAAAAACATAAATTGAGAACCTAGGTTTTAATGCAAAACATACAGACTTATTGAATTGACTAAATGTCCCTGGTAGGGGAAAATTTAGAAGCAGCATAATGAAGACCCTCTCCTCTACAAGGTATGGCTAACTGGTCACTAAAAATGTCTAACATCATTAAGCATTTAGCTGTCAAACATCAATGTTAAGATTGTCCTCACATATTAAAAAAGGTGACACGGAAAAAGTACTGGTTAAGTAAATGTTTTCATAGTTTTTTTTCTCTAAATGAATAAAAAAATAGTCCAGGACATTCTTTCCATCCTATCACACTTTTATATTTTCACTCAAACAGCTGAAATTCATTTTTTTCCTGTTTGTGCTTTGTGCCACAAAAATAATGTTGGATGGAATTCTGTCATGTATCCCATAATCCAATGGATAAAACATCAGGAACACATTAACAAAATGGCAATGTATTTCTTTCTATTAAAAGCTTACTTCTGAAAACATAATTAGAAGCAAGCTCCTTCCAGGTTGAAATTTTAGTGGTAAGTCTCTGATGGCCTACTTTAAATTGATTTTTTCCAGTACTAAAATTTTACTTTCTGAAGCTCTAAAATGTGGGATAACTCATGTATGTCTCTTTCTTTCCAATTCAAGGACAATAATTTGTGAAAGCCTTAATACTATATAAGGAATGAAAAAAATAATCCAACAGTAGGAAGCCCTGCAATGATCTTTTATAAACACTGGGAACATCTACTAACTCCAACGCATTCAAATATACTAATGTATCTATTAGGGGCACTAAATTATAGATTAAAGTAAGCTGGCGAT
>ML106658.1:34740-55341 GCA_003697995.1 Taxidea taxus jeffersonii | reverse complement strand
AAGCATTCAGTTATACATGACCTACTAGTTAATTGTAGGTTTTTGTAGTCACTCTTTATCTAGTTGAGGAGGTTCTCCTCTATTATTATTTCTTCTACAGTTTTTAAAAAAATTATGAATAAGCATTGAATTTTCTTAATTGCTGTTTCTGCATTGATTGATATAGTCAATGGTTTTTCTTTTTTAGTCTTTTACTATTTTGGATTATATTGATTAAATTCTGGATATTGAGCTGATATTTCATCCCTAGAATAAACCCCACTCAGTCATGATGTGTAATTGTCTTATCTTGTTGCTGAATTCTATTTGCTAACATTTTGTTAAGAATTTTTATATCTATATTTTTGAGGAATGATGATCGATAATTTTCTTTTGGTTTACTGTCTTTGCAAATTCAGTATCAGAGTAATACTAGTCTCATAAAATTAATTGAAAAATGTTCTCTCCTCTTCTATTTTCTAGAAGTGGTTTGTAAAATGGATGTTACTTCTTCTTTATATGTTTTATAGAATTTGCCAGTGAAGCCATCTGAAACTGAAATTTAAAATTTGGGGGAGTTTTTATTACACATTCAATTTCCTTAATAGTAACAGACCTATTTAATGATCTATCTCATTTTAGGTGAGTTGTGCTAATCTGTGTTTTCTGAGGAATTGGTCCATTTCATTTATGTTGCCAAATGTATGTGTATAGTTGTTCATACTAATCCCTTCTTATAATTTTTTTAATTGAAGTAAAATTGACATACAACATCCTATTTGTTTCAGGTGTACATCTTAGTGATTTAATATTTTTATATGTCACAAAAATAATCCCTGTAAGTCTAATTATCATCTCTCATCATCCATAGTTATAATAATGTTATAGACTATATTCCTTATGCTGTCCATTACATACCCATGACCTATTTATTTTATAATTGATAGTTTGTCCCTTTTGATATCCTTCACTTATTTTGCCCATCTCCCAATCCCTCTTCCCTCTGATAATCAGTAATTTGTTTCCTGTATCTATGAGTCTGTTTCTGGTTTGTTTGTTTGTTCATTTGTGTTTGTGTGTTTTACATTCCACTTGCACGTGAAATCACATAGTATTTGTCTTTCTCTGTCTGACATATTTCACTCAGTATAATACCCTGTAGGTCTATCCATGTTGCTGAAAATGACAGGATTTCCTTCTTCTTTATTGCTGAGTTTCTTTATCCATTTATCTATCAATGGGCACTTAGGTTCCTTCCACATCTTGATTATTGTAAATAATGCTGCAATGAACATAGGAGTGCATGTATCTCTTCAAATTGGTGCTTTCATTATATGGGATCAATAACCAGAAGTGAAACTGCTAGGTCATATGGTGGTTATATTTGTTTTTTGAGGAAACTCCATCCTGTTTTCCATAGTGACTGTGCCAATTTGCATTCCCACCAACAGTGTGCCAGTATTCCCTTTACTCCACATCCTCACCAATTCTTGTTGTTTCTTGTCCTTCTGACAACACCCAGTCTGACAGATGTGAAGTGATATTTCATTGTGGTTTTGATTTGCATTTCTCTAAAGATTAGTGATGTTGAACAAGCAACCCTGCATCAAGCAAATCAATCAGTGCCATTTTTCCAACAGCATTTGCCCACTTCATGTCCCTGCCACATTTTTGGTAATTCTCACAATACTTAAACTTTTTCATTATATACTAATTTACTATATACAAATATTCTAGTTACTAATTACTAATAATACTAATTTCATTATATACTAATTTACTATACCAATATACTAATTATATACTACTTCATTAAATACTATAACTTTTTCATTATAATTATATTTGTAATAATGACCTGTGACTAGTGATTATGACTCATTGGAAGCTCAGGTGATGGTATATACATTTTTTTAGGCATAATGCTATTGTACACTTAATGAGCTACAGTATAGTATAAACATACCTTTTATATGTACTGGGAAACCAAAAAAACATCATTTGACTCACTTTATTGTGATATTTGCTTTATTGCAGTGACCTGGAGTTGAACCTACAATCTCACAAGGTATGCATGTAATTACTTGGCCCCTCTCTTTCTTTCTTTTTTCTTGATGAAGCATGGTTAGAAGTTTATCAGTTTTGTTTATTTAAAAACAAACAAACAAACAAACAAATACCAGCTTTTGGGTGGCTGGGTAGCTCAGTCAGTTAAGTGTCTTCCTTCAGCTTAGGTCATGATCTTGGAATTCAGAGATCAAGTCCTGCATTGGGTCCCTGCTCAGTGTGCAGTCTGCCTCTCTTTCTCTCTCTTCTCCTCCCCCCATTTGTGCTCACTCTCTTTCTCTTGCTCATTCTCTCAAATAAATAAATAAAATCTTAAAAAAAAAAAGCCAGCCTTTAAGCTTTTCTATTTTTTTTAAGTCTATTTATTTCCACTCTGATCTTCATTAACCTTACTTCTATTAAATTTGGTCTTTTTTCCTCTTCTTTTTCTAGTTTCTTTAGATATAAAGTTAGTTACATTTGGGATTTTTCTTGTTTCTTGAGTAGACCTGTATTGCTATGAACATTCCTTTTAGAACTGCTTTTGCTGCATCCCAAAGATTTTGGAAAGCTGTGTTTCCATTTTTAGTTGTCTTAGGTATTTTCAGTTACCTCTTTGAACTTTTTGTTGACCCATTGTTTTTTTTAACAGCCTCTTGTTTCATATTCATGTGTTTGTATTTTTTCTAGTTTTCTTCTTGTAACAGATTTCTACTTTCACACTGTTATGGTTGGAAAAGATGCTTGATATGTTTTTAATCTTCTTGAATTTATTGAGATTTGATATTGAGCCTAACATGTGGTCCATCTTGGTGAATGTTCCATATGCACTTGAAAAGAATGTGTATTCTACAGTTTTTGGATGGAATGTTTTTTATATCTGTTCAGTCTCTCTGGTCTAATGTGTCATTTAAGGCCAATGTTTACTTACTGATTTTCTGTCTGAATAATCTATCCATTGATGTAGGTTGCAATATTAAATTCCCTTATTATTGTATTATGATCTGTTTCTTCCATATGTCTGCTAATATTTGCTTTTTTTTTAGGCGTTACTATATTGGGTTACATATCTTTATGAATGCTATATCCTCTTCTTGAACTGATCCCATTATCATTATGTAGTGCATTCTTTGTTTTTGTTGCAATCTTTATTTTAAAGTCCATTATGTCTGATACGAATATTACAATTCCAGCTTTCTTTTCATCTTCATTTGCATAGAATATTTTTTTTTCCATCCATTTGCTTTCAGTCTGTGTGACTTTAGCAGTCTGGCTAGAGTGCCTGGACCCTGCCCCCATCCATACTCTCAGGGTGGAGGTGGAATGTAAAACATTGCTTTCCAGTGTCTCTGACCCTGGAGAAAGTTCCAGCAATTCCCACCCATTTGTGGACACTCTAGGGTTAGTAATTGAATTTCCTTTACTTCCAGACTAGGATCCATTTACAGCACTGTTTTTTCGTTGCTTTTCAGTGTGGGCGAGTCTGTGCATGGGCCCCTCAGTGATGTCCCTCGTTACTGCAGGTTGCCACATTGGAGACGAGGTTCCTATCATTATCATGTCACTGTCTCTCTGATCCTTCTCTATATTTATTGTGCAGAAGCTGTTCAATAAGTCCTTAGTTCTTCAGGAGGAATTGTTCTATATGTAAGGGTAGATTTGGTGTGTCTGTGGGAGGAGGTGAATCCTGGTCTACCTGTGTCACCATCTTCTACCTTCTGTTATATTTGACTATCTGCAGGGTCCATAATGATATCCCTTTCCATTCCTGATATTGGTAATTTGTGTCTTTTTTTCCTGTGTCAGTCTTGCTAGGAATTTTTTTAAGTTATATTAATCTTTTCAAAGTACCAGCTCTTTGTTTTGGTATTCTGTCTACAATTTTAATTTTTTTTGTTCTTATCTTTATGATTTTCTTCTTTCACTTTCTTTGATTTTAAGTCACTCTTTTCCTAGATTTTTAAGGTGGAAACTTAGATTGTTAATTTAAGACTTTTCCTTTTTTCTAATGTATGTATTGAGTGCTATAAATTTCCCTATCATCACTGCTTTAGCTGTGTCCCACAAATTTTGATATGTCAAATTCTTATTTTCACTTGATTCTCTATCCTTTTAATAGATTTCCCTGGAGACTTGCTTTTTAATCAACAAATTATTGAGAAATGCGGTTTGGTTTCCACATGTGCAGAGATTTTTGCTGTTCTGTTTCTAGGTTTTTAATTTGACTGCATTGCAATCAGAGGATACAGTTTGCATGATTTCAGTTATTTTAAATTTGCTGAGATGTGTTTTATGTCCCAGGATATGGTCTATTTGGTATATATTCCATAGGCACTTGAAACAGATGTGTCTTCTACTGTTGTTGAGTGGACTTTTCTATAAATGTCAATTAGATCCTTTTGTTTGGTGGTGTTGTTGAGTTCTTCTGTATCCCTGCTGGTTTTCTATCAAGGAGTTCTATCAATTACTGAGAGTAGAGTGTTGAAGTCCTCAATTGTAATTGTGTTTTTTTCTATTTCTCCTTTCAGCACTAACAGTTTGGCTTCATGACTTCTTCAGCTCTGTTGTTTGGATCACAACCTTTTAGAATTGCTAGGTTTTCTTAGTAAATTGACTCTTTTATCATTATATAATACCCCTCTCTATTTCTAGTAATTATCTTTTCTCTGAAGTCAATTTTATCTGATGTTAATATAGCTACTCCTGCTTTCCATAGATTAATGTTTGCGTTGTATGTAATTTTCATCCTTTTACTTTCAAGATATCTATATTATTGTATTTAATGTGAATTTCTTGTAGACTGCATATAGTTGGGTCAGTTTTTTAATCCACTTTTTAAATTGGTGTTTTTATACCATTTACATTTAATGTGACTATTGTATATCAGGGCTTGAGTCTTTTATTTCATTTTTTGGGTTTTCTGTTTGTGTTTCTTTTTGTGTGTTTGTTTGCTTCTCTGTTTTCTTTCTCCTGCTTTCATGTGGGTTATTTGAACTTTTTCTTTAGAATTCCATTTTTAATTATTAATAGTGTCTTTTTAAAATTAACATATAATGTATTATTAGCCCCGGGGTAGAGGTCTGTGAATCGCCAGGTTTACACACTTCACAGCACTCACCATAGCACATACCTTCCCCAATGTCTATAACCCAACCACCCTCCACCCCCCCGACCCCCGCAACCCTCAGTTTGTTTTGTGAGATTAAGAGTCTCTTATGGTTTGTCTCCGTCCTGATCCCAACTTGTTTCATTAATTCCCTTCCTACCCCTGAAACCCTCCACATTGCCTCTCAACTTCCTCAAATCAGGGAAATCATATGATAATTGTCTTTCTCTGATTGACTTATTTTGCTAAGCATAATGCCCTCTAGTTCCATCCACGTTGTCGCAAATGGCTATTTATTAATAGTGTTTTTTGAACTTACCAGGGCCTACTAATATCATTTTACTAATTTGATGAAGAGATAAGATGGGAATCTCACTTCCCTTCATGTTCCTTTATCTTCCCTTATTTATAATATAATTCTTTTAAATAGTTCTTCTAAGTACACTTAGAACCTCATCAGACAATAATAATTTAGAAATTCAAGAAAAATAAGTTCTATTGAATTTATTCATATGTTTGCTTACCATGTCCTTTCTTACTTTCAGATGTTCCAAGGTTCCTTTTTTGGGGGGAGGGTTAGGTCTTCTGGCAAACAATTTTTTTAGTTTTCTTTCTTCAAAGACTATCTTTATTCTCCTTTCATGATTGCAGGATAGTTTTGCCAAATATAGGATAAATACTGATGGGCAACAGGATTCCAAGTTGACAGTTCTTTTCTCTTAACTCTTGAAAAATATTGTGTCGGTTCCTTCTGGCCTCCATGGCTTCTGATGAGAAACTCACTGTAGTTTGAATTATTTCTCTACTAAGGATAAGGTTTTGTTTTCCACTGGCTGATTTCAAGAATTTTTCTTTGTCTTCAGTTCTCAGAAGTTCAATTATGATATGTCTTGGCATGGATTTTTTTGAGGTTTATTCTGTTTGGGATTTGCTCAACTCCTTAAATCTATAGGTTTATGTCTCTTGTCAAATTGTGGGAGTTTCTAGTCATTACTTCTTGGAGTACATCCTCTTTTCTTTTCTTTCTTTCTTTCTTTTTTTTAAATTTTATTTATTTATGACAGAGAGAGATAGCGAGAGAGGGAACACAAGCACAGAGGAGCTGGAGAGGGAGAAGCAGGCTCCCTGTTGAGCAGGGAGTCAGATATGGGCTTGATCCTGGGATGCTGGGATCATGACCCGAGCTGAAGGCAGATGCTTAATGACTGAGCCACCCAGGAGCCCCTGGAGTACTTTTTCTGCTCCATCCTCTTTCTTCTCTTACTCTGGGACTCTGATAACACAAATGTTAGATTTTTTATTAGTATTCCCCAGATTTCTGAGACTAATTTCTTTTAAGTCTATATTCTTCCAGTTATTTGGATTGAGTCATTTCTATTGTTCTATCTTCCAATTCAATATTTTTTCTCCCTCCCTTCTTCTCGGATGCGAAATTTATCTACTGAGACACAATAGTTTTTAAGTTCAAAAATGTCCACTCAGTTATTCTTTATACCTCCTCTTCTTTTTGTTGTGGCTTTCTATTTTTTCATTTGATTCAAGCATGTTTATAGTTGCTCACTGAAACATTTTTACCATGGTTGCTTTCAAGTATTTAGCCGATGATGCTAACTTCTCTGTCATTTCAGTGTTGGCACCTACTGATTATCTTTTAAGTTTAGTTTGTAATCTTCCTAGTTTTTGGTATGATGAGTGACTTTTTATCGAGACATGGAAATTTTAATATGTTTGATACTGGTTCTTATGTATACTTTCCATTTTACCTGCCTTCTCCTACTCTGCTCTATCGGGGTAGTGGGTTTTGCTGCCTTGTTACTGGCAGGTGGAGGTAGACTTTCAGGTTCCTCATTCACCTTCTGTTGACACCCAAGAAGAGAGGCTCTTCATTATCCCTGGGCAGTGGTGAGGGCTCCAGCTTCACAGGTGGTCTCCAGTGGTGAGAATGTCCTCTGTACCTGGGTCATGATAAAGTCCCAACTAGTTCTCTTCTAACTGTGCCCCAGTGGGGAGGAGGAGGGTTTCCTCTTTACTGCCAGGTGGGGATGGAAGGCCAGGACCTCCATGAATTTTCTATTGACTTGAAGATGGAACAGATTTAAACCAGCTGGTGAGAATGGAAGTCCTGGGTTCTACTTGGCCTTCTCTGACACCTTGCTGGTGGGGATACTGAGAAGCCTTGTTATAATTTCATAAGGGCAGAATCTAGTCTCCCCAGTCACCCTTTAGAGCACAGACTGTGATAAAGCCAGTTTTCTTT
The DNA here is from genome assembly GCA_003697995.1 of Taxidea taxus jeffersonii. NCBI lineage: Eukaryota > Metazoa > Chordata > Mammalia > Carnivora > Mustelidae > Taxidea > Taxidea taxus. The sequence continues at coordinate 47,953 of ML106658.1, read as the reverse complement.
CTATTTCTTTCTACTAAGCTAGAGTAGAGAAGTGATTTTCTAAAACTTTTCTGTATTGCTAAGATGCTCTTTTCTTGGTCTTTGACTATAAAGAACAAGCTTGCTCTTTTTTTTTTTTTTTTGTCTGTGTTTATTGGCATTTCTAGGTTGCTGGCTTCTTTATATATTCTTCTGGAATTATGAGGCAAAAAGAAATCCCAGGAAAAGGAAACTTACCACTGTATTATTTCTGGAGTCTTGAATTCCCTAGCTGACCTGCTTTATTTTTTCCACCTTTTAGGATTGTCTTATGTTTTATATACAGCATCCAGAATATTTAGTTTTACTTAGCAGGATGAATAGGGAAAAGTACATCTACCCCACCTTCCCAGGAGAGGAAATCTGTTTCCAGTTTTTAAATTTTTTTATTAGTGTTAGTATGGTGTATCTTTTTGCATCCTTTTACTTTCAAACTGTTTGTGTCTTTATATTTGACATGTGTTCCTTGTTGGAAGTGTCTAGCAAGATCTTGCATTTTTTTATCCACTTTGATAATTGAGACATTTAAAGTCAATTTAGATTTAAAATGATTGTTGTTGGGGCACCTGGGTGGCTCAGTGGGTTAAAGCCTCTGCCTTAGGCTCAGGTTGTGATCTCAGGGTCCTGGGATCGAGTTCCACATCAGGCTCTCCTGCTCAGCAGGGAGCCTGCTTCCTCCTCTCTCTCTGCCTATCTCTCCGCCTACTTGTGATCTCTGTCTGTCAAATAAATAAATAAAATCTTTAAAAAAATGATTGTTGTTATGGTTAAGTATAAATCTCTTACATTTGTCTTTTGTTTTCAATTTGTCCTATCGATATTTCTCTTTTTTCTGTCTTCTTTTTGGATTGTTGAATATATTTTTAAATTCTGTCTCTTTCCCTTTGTTGTGTCATTTGATGTAATTTTACTTTTTATTGGTTACTTAGGGCTTATAATATCTTTTCCTTGTTGCAGTTGAATTTCTAGGATGTACTTTCTTGTGCTATTGTTATACATTTTTACCTACCTTGTAACTTCTATACTACATTGATATCATTTTTGTTTAGTCAGTTATTTTCTAAAGATATTTAAACAATTAGGGAAGAAAAACTTACACAATTACCTATATAGTTGTCATTGCTGGCGCTCTTCCTCTGTTTGTGCAGGTTCATATTTTTATTTGGTATCATTTGCCTTCAGGCTAAAGGGTCTTCTTTAACATTTCTTGTAGTGTGGGTCTGCTAGCAATGGATTATTTCAGCTTTTTTATGTTTAAAAATATTTATATTGCTTTTGCTTTTGAAAGACATTTTTTGGGGGTACCTGGTGGCTCAGTTGGTTAAGTGACTGCCTTCATCACGTCATGATTCTGGTCCTCAGGTCATGATTAAGTCCCACATTGGGCTCCCTGCTCAGTGTGGGGAGTCCGCTTCTCTCTCTGACCATCCCCCATCTCATGTTCTCTCTCTATCTCTCTCAAATAAATAAATAAAATCTTTTTTTTTTTAAAAAAAGAAAGACTTTTTTGCTTTATATAGAATTCTTTTATATAGAGAAAAAGAATTTTTTTCTTTTGGTCCTTTTTTTTTTTAAGATTTTATTTATTTATTTGACAGACAGAGATCACAAGCAGGCAGAGAGGCAGGCAGAGAGAGAGGAGGAAGCAGTCTCCCCACTGAGCAGAGAGCCCGATGCGGGGCTCGATCCCAGGACTCTGGGATCATGACCTGAGCCGAAGGCAGAGGCTTTAACCCACTGAACCACCCAGGCGCCCCTCTTTTGGTACTTTAAAGATGTTTGTTTCATAGTCTTCTCACTAGCCTTGTTTCCAGTGAGAAATTTACCATCATCCTTATCTTTGTTCCTTTGTATATAACATGGTTTTCCCCCTAGCTTCTGTTAATACTTTTCTCTTATTTATTTTGAGCAGTTTGAGTATGATATGGCTTGCTATAGAGTTGTCTTCATGTTTCTTATGCTTGGGGTTCATTGGGTCTGTCAATTTATAGTTTTCATCAAGTTTGGAAAACTATTTGCTGTCATTCATTTGTTTTTGCCTCTTCCCTTAGAGTCCCCAGTTACATATATATTAGGGTACTTGGAGTTGTCTTCCAGGTTAACGATGTTCTATTCATTTTTAAGGTTCTCTTTTCTTTTTGTGGTTCATTTTGGTTTGTTTATGTTGCTATGCCTTCAAGTTCATTAATCTTGTCTTCTGAAATGCCTCATCTGCCATTAATCCCACCTAGTGTCTTTTTTCACTTTCCATTTTGTTTTCATTTCTAGTTCATTTGGGATCTTTTCTGTATCTTCTACATCTCTGTGTAGTTCTTCAACATGTGAAATGCACTCATAATAACTGGTTTGAGAACTTTATGAGCTCATTTTAACATGTATGCCAGCTTTGATTGATTTTAATTTATCTTGCCCCTCATGGGTTGTGTTGTCTTGCTTCTTTGTATGCCTGGTGATTTTTTATTAGATGGAAGATGTTATGAGTTTTCCTTGTTGGTTGTTGGCTATTTTGTATCCCTTCCGCATTATTTCAAACTGCTAGAAGAGGAGTTCACTCTTTGTCCTTTGAGATACCTCCAGGGGCTGGGATGTCAGGAAGAGCAGAGTTGGACATTGGCATGACTTATCAGGTGACAGCAAGTGAATTAGTTTGGGCTTCTTCTCCAGGGATGGCCAAACTTTATTCCACAGTGCTGAAGAACAGATTGCTCCTTCCCAGAATTTTCCGCCTCTGTCACACTCCATTTCCAAGATCGTCTTTTTTATGGCTTATCGGTTTCTTATTTGGATAAGAAAGGCAAAGAAACCTAAACTAGTACTTTCTACTTGAGTTGGTAGCAGAGGTGAGAGCTATTTTCTCCTCACTACCAAATGTGTTTCTTTTTCTCTTCCTTCTTCCTTCTTTTGTTCATTTATAGTGCGCAGTGCCCAGTTCTTTCTATGTTCTGAAAATTCTGTAATAAACATGACAAGCAAAGTTGATACCTCCTGATGCTTATATTATGGTAAGGGAGCTTATGATAGTCTGCATATTGGTTTTCAAAGATGTCCATGTCTTCATTCCTGAAACTGTGGATGTGCCACTTTACATGGCACAGGGGACTTGTAGATATGATTAAGTTAAGGATTTTGAAATGGGGAACATTATCCTGGATTGTCTGGGTGGCTGCCATGTAATCACAAGGGTCCTTATAGGCGAGTGGCAGTAGGGCCAGAATTAGAGAAGAAGATGTGACCACAGAAACAGGGACAGAGAAGGATCTGAGGGTGCCAAGCTTCAGGCTTGACAATGGAGGAAGGGGCCGTGAGCCAAGGAGTGCCGACAGTCTCTAGAAGGTAGAAAAGCAAGGAAATGGATTCTTCCAGAAGGGACACAGGCCTGCTAACACCTCGATCTTAGCCCAGTGAAACTGGTTTTGGACTTCTGATCTCTGACGCTATTTGTGTTGTGTTAAGCCAATACATTATTAGGAATTTGGTACAGCAGCAATAGGAAATGAATATGGAGCCAAGTAACAAATGAACAAACGAAGAATTAAGGAAGGACAGATAGTGGTAGTTACTACAAATGAGATAAGCAGGGTATGGATGATGTGTGATAGAGAATAATGGGCGTAGGTGACGGTGTCAGGGGACCTGATTTGGATTGGGGGGTCAGAAAAGGTTTTTCTGAGGAGATAACATTTAATTTGAGTCCTAAGGATGAAAGGGACCATATTAAGCTTTCTTCTCCTACTCTTTCTGGCTCAGCACAAGTTCCCCACCCCCAGTGCTTGTAAGAACACTGGAAAAGGAGCAAAAAATGATGATAATTTGCTTTTAGCCTAGAGAGTAACAGAGAAGACTGAGTTTAATTTACAGGAGGAAGTGGTAAGGTTAGATAGGGGGGAAGACTCTGGTTGACAAAAGGCCTTGTAGATCCTGGAACATGGGCATCACTTGCCTTTGCACTTGAATGAGAGTTCAGAGGGCAGTCCTATAACCCTGCAGCTTGCGCCGGAGAGGAGGGAGCTGGTAAAGGCAGTGGCTTGGCCATGGTTGCTCTGCAGGTTATCAGCAGAACTGCGCCTGGAGCCTAGGTGTCCTATATCCTGGCTCTGTGCTGCCCTCCCCACCTCCCCTGCTGTGACAGCACTAGGCTTCATTTCAGATTAGTGGTTGGGCTTCTGGAACCAGTGACCTGACCAATGCCCCATATGGTCTTGGGCACAACAAGCTTCTCGGAGGAGGCAGATCCCAGTTCAGGTGGACTTGTGCAGACCCTAGGAGAAGGAGCTGGGGCTGCTAGGGAGGCCATCCAGTGGTGAGAGTTTCAGTGGGACCCTCAATGCCAACAAGACTTCTCTGCTGAAAGCCAGGGGCATTTCCGCATCTCCAGGGCACTGGGGCTGACAATGCTAGCAAGGATCCCACCAAGATGATCCTTATTCCCTGCCTGCGGTCTGGGAGACCTGGGAGAGGGAATGACCATCGAGAAGGAGGACTGGGTCAGGACTTCCAGCCTCCCCCGCCGCTACTGATGTCAGACTGGAGGACGCAGACTCCCTTTGTGAAGGTGGCAGGCGTCTAGTGAAACTCACTCTGCACCCAGAAGCAACCTTGGTCAAGTGAGTGAACAGGTTATGAGGGGGCAAAGAGAACAAAAGGAAGAGCGGATGTGACAAGGGCTTGTGAGGGTGTCCGCCGTGGGGATTCTCAGGTGAGGTGGACTCACTGGTTCAGAATCACTAGGCATTTCTCCACTGGCTATAGATGCCTGGGCTCGTTCAGGGAGCCCTCTCGAATATTACTTTACTTCAAGTCTGTAAAATTTCCCACCAGATTTGTCCTTATCGCCCCATCCTACACAGGGAACAGCCGTGGTCTGGAGCCGGCTAGTATTTTTGCTCCAGATGGTGAGACGCAGGTCTGGGTCCCCGGGGAATACCTGTAGCCCGCAATGCATAAACTAGTGAAGAAATGAGTGGGAGACACATACCCTGCAGTGAGCCTCTGTGAGCCAAGCAGAGGTGAGGCCTCTGAGAGGAATGAGGCCCATGGACAGGGGATTGTCTGAAAAGGCTTGGCAAGGAAGAGGGAGGACTCGTCCTTGCTCATGCCAGGCCAATCGTCACTCTGAGAGAGAAGGTACACATGGAAAATGGGGGAATAATTTAGGCCAATAAATATGTCAGGAAATGTGGATAGAGCCACGCACAGGTTCTAGCTGGGGAACAGAGACGAGGTCGGTTGGGGGTGGTAAGGCCCCAGGGTCCAAGGGACCTGGAGGAAGAGGGTGGTGTTTAGGGCGAGAGGAGTTCACAATAGGCCTCGGTCAGCGGTGGGCAGGGAAGCACATTCTGGGAGGGACATGGTGTATAGAGCGAGGCCCTGGCATGGGGTGGGGGTGTCTGGGTGCCGGGCTGGGCTCTGTACGTCTGAAAGGAAGGGTGGGGTGGCAGGTTGAGGGGACCCTGCTAGAGTCTGAGAGGGGAGCGAATCAGTAGAAATTAGCTGCATGCCTAGCCCCAGTCCTGGTCAGGCTGCCTGGCCCTGAGGGCGTGAGGCCCTCCTGCTTGCTGAGGGTTAGCTTTCTGAAGCTCCATATTTTTTCTCAAGCATCTTTTATATCTCACAACTCCCAGAGGCTGTAGCCCTCATCCCTTCGTCTGACATCTGCCGCCATTTTGGCTCTAGCCCCAGAGCTCCTGTGGAGCCGCGCGTGGTCTGCCCTTTCCCGCCCTCACACCCTCTGCTGCAGGGGCACGGTTTTGAGAGCTCCCAGAGTGTGCAGGGGCCTTTCGCTCTGGAGTCACTGCTTGGCTCATTCCTTGCCTGTTACCCTCACCTCAGGTCCTGTCCCTTTCTTTCTCTCTTTCTTTCTTCCTTTCTTGTTTTTCCAAACCCAACTCATCCTTTGAAACTTAGTCCACGGGCCACCCCCTCCAGGCAGCCTACCCAGACGTCCTTAGTTCAGAGCAGCCTCTCCCTGCCTTGATTGCCTATCAACTTGCTGTGTGTGCTGGCCTTTCACACCTGCATATCCTGGGGCTGTTCACTGTGCTGCTGTGGGGAAATGGTTATGGGATGTGTGAAATCTAGCTTCAAAACTTACGTGACTTTTAATGTGTCAGTAAATCTTTTTTGTGCTTCAGTTCCCCCCCCCCCACAATTGTGTTATAATTCCATTGTGAGGATTAAAACAACCTAGTGTGTGGGGTATGGCTGATAAACAGTTGGTGCCCAATAAGTGGTTCTAGAATGAATGCACGGTTGCCTCCTCATATGCATCCCTCCCTCGCACGAGGGTTCGGATCCTGGAAGGCGTCAGCCGCTTGCGGGTGTCATGAGGACCAGAGAGCCCAGGCTGGGCCCGATGAGGCCGGGAGGACTGTTGCTGGCTGACCCTTGGGTGTCCTGGGGTTGTTCCCCTGCCCAGGGCTCCTGCTGCCCGGGCCTCCTGGGTAGGAACAGGCTCAGGTTCTAGACTCACTGTCCAGTTCTGCAAAGCTTGGGTTCCCGGCCAGTGATTCTTGCTAAACTCCTTCATGCTCTTGGTTCTGGTGAATCTGTCTGCTGTCTTTCTCCGATTCCTAAACCTGTTCCCAAATCATACCCTCAGGGACTCATTCCCTCTTTTGTTGGTCACAAAGAGCCCTACTTTCCTGATGAGTTGCTAAGTAGCTGTCAGTTACGGATGCAAATGAAGAGGCTGGAAACCATTAGTGGCCCAGAAATGAATCGAAGGAGCGGCTTCTCTTAGGTCTCCTTGGGCTGAGATCCTGCCCTGCCCTGGGAAGGCTGGATGACCAGGGGCAGGACAGGGAGGCTGGCCTGCCCGGGCCCCATTGCCAACAGCACGTCCCGGCCTCCTTCTTCCCACACAATCCCTTCTCCTGTGGGGTTTGCCCCTCAGAATGGGGTCAGAGCTGCAGGGGCTGTCCACGCATATTGTATAACCTTATTGTACGTCTGGATAGTGCACTCACACTCATGCAAATCAGCAGCTATGGAACAAAAGTGGCAGACACATTTTCTTCTAAAAAAATTATTATGACACTTTCTTTTCTTTTACCTAGCCTTCTCCATGTCTCCCATAGAAGTCTAGGGCCGTAGTTGTTCAATAAACATGCACTTACTTTAATTGAGAAGAAGTGGGGGTACATTTAAAACATTGGGCCGGCCACGGGGTGGGAGGCAGCCCTGGGGTAGGGCGTCTTCTGGACACTCCACTCCCCACCCTCTCTCCCCAGACAGGCCCCCTATTCTGGTTCCCAAAGATCATGGGTTTTCATGCTCTAAAAAAACAGTTTCAGTAAAATACTCGATCAAGGCACCGTAGGAAGTAAAGATTAGTAGTGTGGGTTTTAGGATCAGCCTGCTTGTGTCGGAAGGCTCTCTCCCCTTCTGTGTAGTAAGGTGGCAGAACTTCTGTGTGCAGTGGTCTCCTCCTTTGTAATATGCAGACAGTTACAGCGCCCTGGGTAGGGATTTGAGGGATGAAATTGATGAGGGAACAGAAGGCTGGCTGAGGACAAAGCAAAAGGCTGACCCCTTGAAACCTCCCCCCACCCCCACTCTTGGGTGGGACATACGTGACATTCTTGAGGAATCTCCCACCCATCTTAATGTCAATACCTTGCTAGAGGGCAAAACAACCTTGGCAATGGCAAGACCTCAGGCATCAGGTATCTTTGTAGGCCCTCTTTAGCATATGAAAGTTCTATTGAAACCTCCCTTTTCCTTACCTCCCCCCATCTCCAGAGTACAAAACCTGCCACCCCTCACAACCCCGGGGCAGCAGCTCTTCCTGCCCACGGGTCCTGTCCCTGTGCTTTAATAAACCACCATTTTGCACCAAGGATGTCTCAAGAATTCTTTCTTGGTCATCGGGTCCGGACCTCGCCCTACCGAAGTTCTATATTCTAGAACTTCATCCAAATGACATGCATGGAATGGTTTAAAGGTCTGGCTCATTGTAAGCCCTCCATCAGTGTTGCTACAACTCAGCCCACAGTAAGCAAAGGTGCTCAGTGCCTCAACCCTCACCGAGACCTTCTGGGGGGATGCCGTGGCAGCCGCTGTGCCCATGAAGAAACTGAGGCTCAGAAACATTAGGCAAAGCTACTTCCTGGAGTCTAGAACTCCTGTCCTTTCCATTCCTTGGAATCCTGCTCAACCTTACCGTGTTGCCCCTCGTGAGGGATTTACATTGTGATGATGGCCAGAGGTCCTATGCATGGGAATAGGAACTATGAATATCTAATTGTTGAGTCTTCTAACCCCACCCCCGGGGATGGGTGGAAGTGGGCCATCGGAGAGGGTGAGCTGTGGAAGCAGGGTGGGGTGGTTGGGAAGAACAGCAGGGAAGGAAAGAGGAAAAGGTCCCTGCTTCCGAGATGCCAGCAAACAGGCATAATGAACTCCTTGTTCTAAGCTGATGGAGGAAGAGGATATCTCAGCCAGGAAGAGGGGGCGCTCAGGAGGTGGCTCCTAGGGCCTATAGGGTTCTAGGTGAAGAACTGTTGCACTTAGCTCTTCGGAATTTGGGGAAGCTCTACTGGAGCGCAGGCCCAGGAATTTGCTCGAAGGGCCACCGATAGGTACGTAGTGAGGAGCCCGAAGGCCCTGCCAGAAGGCTGATGATGATTCATTCAGCTGGGGTCTTTAGCTGTCCATACTCCTGGCAAATGCAAGAGGAAATGGTTTAAATAAATTGCCACGGGGAATCTTGTGAGGCTGGGCACCAAGACACCCCCGGGGGCTAGCACCTGCTTCAGGCAAAGCTGGATGGGGGCTCAGCTGATGGCATCAGGTCGCAGTTTCCTTTCCATCTCTCAGAGCTGTCCTCCAGGGCTCACTTCTCTGGTTCCCTGGGATGCTTCCAGCAGGGCGGGCATAAAGCCAGGAGGGTACCCCTGCATGGATCAGTCACTGGAAACTTCTCAGGAAACCAGAAGCTCCTCTTGGAGGAACAATACATTTACTATAAAGAGTAAGATGGACGCATTCATTGGAAGGACTGGGGAAGCAAAGGCCAGGAAGGAAGCTCCTCACCTCCAGGAAATCTGGAATGCAGGAAGGTCTGGGAAGCTGCCCCCAGTGGCCTCAGCAGCCCATCGCACAGGAGTAAGTGCCTCACAGGGGGCTGTCTGGAAGCTGCAAAATTCCCTGTGGCTAGAGAAAACATGGCAGCTGCTTCTGCCCTCTTCCACGTCTTGTACAGATGCCTGTCACTGGTGGACTCTTACGGAGACCAGGCTAGGGAGGGAGTCGGGCAGAGAGAATTTCCTGCCTCTTGGTTCTGTGTCCCAGGAAATAGCAGAGGAGGGTGGGGACAATGGTGAATGTCAACACATGGCTCCTCTCTCAATAATTCTCTTGCAATGGGTTGCTTGTGTTTTGTTGGCTCTGATCTAAGGATTAGGTGAGGGTCCAAACACAGCCCCGGGCCTGGATCTGCTGTGTTCCAGACCCCCTGCATAGGGGAGCTGAGTCAGTTCTTGCCACAGCCCTTGGACTGGGAGTGGGGAAGGGTATCTCTTGAAAGGAAAGTGGGGTCATGTTGCTGAAAGGAGAGGGAACGGCTACTTAGGAACCAGAAAACACACGTTGCAATTTCTATCTTGAACAGACTTCCAGAATTTGAAGATGGACTTCGGAGCCAGCTGGCTATGGGTTCAAATACTCGTGTGATTTGGGCAAACACCGTATGCATCTTGGAGCTTCATTTTGCTCCCGAGAGCAGCAAGACGATGTCACCTAGTTAACGAGACAAGTTTAAGAGTCATGAGTGATAAATGCCCACGTGACTACCTAGCTCTGTATACGTGTGCAAAAAATATTAGTGTGTTTTCCTTCCTTCTTTCATTTCCATTTACTTATTGATTGATCCAATAAATATTAATTGGGAACCTCCCGTGTATATCAGCCCCATGCTAGATGCTGGGAATAAAAGATGGATATGACAGTTTCTGATCTTTACTAGCTCAGTGTCTAGGGGGTGAGATAGTCATCAACAAATATCAAAAAACGTGTGTTAAGCGGTATAACTCATTATAACACAAAATGTCTTTCCTGCTGTATAAATGCAATGTCATTCATAGTATGTGACAGTTTCCTATAGACTTACTATGACCACTGTATGCAATCAGGGCTCTTCTGGGAAAACCAGGGTCCTCCGATCCTGCCATTCTCCATCTGCTGCCATTGCTCAGCCCCCTCCCTGTCCCCACTGTGGACCAGAGCTGCCTATAGCCAATCACCAATCAGGATGGCTTCTTGCTGCAGCTTCTCTCTTCCCTGCCCCACACAGCTTGGTGCTCTGCCCACAAATAAGAAAGGAAGGTCTGGGGGTTCTTGCAAATCAAAAAACTGCCCCAGAGTAGCTCTCTGTCCCCCTTCTCCACCTTGTTCCCTCCACACTGCTTTGGACTGGCCCCAGCCCCCCAGGGACTGGTCGGGGTGGTTGCTGGTCTCGGTGCTTCTCTGCCAAGAGGTTTTCCAAGACCTGAAAAGCCCATACTCCAGCGTCTTATACAGCTCGGCCCGTGAGGGGTTAAGCTTCCAAGGAAAAGGTTACGGGAGTCGCTGGCTGGTCTATGTCTTCACTTAACAATGGCAAACATTCTTCTCTGAAGTAACCTTTGATCTAATTGCACACTCGGCATCCTTCAGCTGGACTCACAATTCTTTGCAAAGTAGGGAAATGACAAGAGACTGAAGGTCTGTGAAAGTTCAGCTTTAGCTTTGTGGCTTTTTGCCTCAAATGCCACCTGGGCCCCTGCCGGAGGAGCGTGCAGCCATGGCTCTAGAGTCTAAACGCCCTGATGGTGGGAGTGCCAGGGGGTCGCAGCTGTGGCGAGGAGGGGAGAAGGATGCGAGGGGGCGGGAGGACCCCCTGAGGAAGCGATTTCAATGGCCGCCACAAAGGTGGTATCGAGGGGGGCTTCAGAGCCCAAACAGCGATCAGACTGTGTCTGCCTGTTGGGGTGCCTTCACCCCAATGGTTGACAGGGGGACAGATCAGGAAGGGGGAAGGACCAGGGTTGTTCCCACAAATGGAGTGTGGAATGTCAGCTGCCTGGCTGCCTCCTGAAAAGTCATCGGAAAATAGCAAGGCAGGCAGATGGCCAGGTCCTTACCACTTGGTCCCAGGAAACGGGCTGAGCTGAGAGACACCCCCTGGGGGAACAGCAGAGTGGTCCCCACACTGGGCTTGTGCTCCAGGCTGGGGCCTGCCCTGCCTTCGCTCAGACCCTGGACAGCGCTCACCGAGACTCCCGAGCTCCAGCCAGACTGGCCTCCCCGTCTCCGTCTCCACTCCTGTCTCTTACCGCTGTCACCATAACCTTTGTAAAACATAAGTGGAACCTTGTCACCTGCCCCCACATCCTTCAGCGAGTCTCAGAGGCCTTCAGAAGTTCAGACTCTTTGGTTTGGCTTTTAAGCTCAATGAGGAATCGGGCTCAGCCTACTTTTCAAGTCTCAGCCCCATATCTTCCCTTTAAACACCCTGTGCTTGGTCCATCCCCTTTTCCATTTTCTGAGTGTTCCGGGCCTGTTGTGCCAGTCCTCTTGGCTCCCCAGGACTTCTGCATATCTGTCTTCTCTTCTTGGCCTATTGACGTTTGCTTGTGTTCTGAGGGGCAGGTGAAGCCACCCCTGAGCTCAGGGGAGAACTCTAGGCTCCTCACCCCTCCTGACTTTTCCCTCTAACCAGAGACGCACCCCTCCCACCCCCCGCCCCAGAGGCCAGAAGCTATTCAAGCTTCAAAACCATGGACAAGCTATTTGGTACCATCCATGGTGCCTCGCACAGTGCCAGGCTTGCAGCAAGAGCCGGGCATGGGAAATAAATGAAAGAGAAGCCTTCTTGTGGGGCAAATAGTGAGGCTGCTCCTCCAGGAAGGGCAAGGTAGTGGAGGAGTCGTGAAGAGTTGCAAGTCTGCTTTTTACCGTCATGATTCATCTGCCAGGTGGAGCTTGGGGCCTCCGAGGGATACAGAGCTTGAGGCCTGGGGGCCTACTCCAAATGGGTCCCGCTCTTCTGGGGAGCTTTTCGCATAAGAGAGTCCCCTGACTGGCCCGCTGACCTTTCCCAAGGCCTCCCAGAGGCTGAGTTATCACCTGGGACACAACACAGGAGTTACTTCCCGGAGAAAGAAGAAGGTGCCTTTGGGAGGGATTATGATAATAGCCACATTCCAGAGCAGGTCTGGAGCGCAGCTCCTATCCTGTACCTGCACTGCACTGCACAGGAGTGACTTTGGGATGGCCAGGGTCTGAGGCTCAAAATACTTAAGTCTCTTGCCTGAGACCACACAGCTGCTTGCGGGTGGAGATGGCATCTGGACCCCGGTGTGTCTGACTCCAGAACCCACATTCTCACCTCCTGCAGGCTCCAGGTGGGGCGCGCCAGCCGCTCTGCCTGCTCCTTGGGGGGGACCTCTGTCACTCAGAGCCTGGTCCAAGGACCATAGATGGGTAACTGGTTTGTGAGGGCAGCTCTCACGTCTTGGGTATCTTGGATGGGTGGGTGTGAGAGGTGGAGAGAGGATTTATTTTACTGATTATGCCGTGTGCTCTGTTGGGGCCGCCTGTGTGACAGTAACATGGCACACCAGTAGAGTGTCTTCATGGGACCACTGACTACGGGGTGGAGGTGTCTCTAGCCAGAGATACAGTTTGGAGTGATGGCTTAGACCCTGCTGGGGTCTGGGGTTGAGAGCCGGGGAGGCAGGGAGGGGGGTGGGGGTGCGGGGGTGGGGGAGTGGGCTCAGCCCGTCATGGCCCCTGGTGGAGCCTGCTCTCCCATGGGAGGGGGCCACCCTTCATGGGGGTGAATGCCAGCGTGGGTGAGCCTCCGCTCGCCTCTTTCTAAGAAAACACTAATGTGATATGAAGCACATTCTAATCACCACATCTAATCACAGAAAAAAAGAGTAAATCACCAAACAAAATTAGTTTTCAGAGTCTCAATTATCACCAGAAAGAGTAATTAATAAGCAGAACAGGAAATGACCCAGCCGAGGCCCGGGGCCCCTGGAAGTCATGCTTGGGCCTGGGCACCCACTGGGGCAGGCCGTGGGAGGGGAGGCAAGGGGGCCCCACTGGGCAGCACGGATTTCCTGAGACTCCACATATCCTCAGAAGTTCGCCTGCCTTTCAAACTTGGTTTGCCAAGTTTCTAGGTCATTCCTTCCAGGGTTCTTTCTTT